>JBCEWB010108350.1:0-11894 GCA_039654565.1 Peronia peronii | reverse complement strand
TAGATAGATAGATAGATAGATAGATAGATAGATAGATAGATAGATAGATAGATAGATAGATAGATAAATAGATGGATGGATAGATAGATAGATAGATCTGAGAAAGTTCGAGTGGGTGGATAAGTTTTCTGAGCGAGCTGGGTATGTGAATTAACCAGAAAAATGCCAGATAGAGGGAGAAAAAATAGTAGCGGAGATCCAATAAAGGCGCTTAAGAGCCTATCTAAAATGAGCAGCACGCTTCTGAACTTCGACAACCTGGATATCTTTTTCTGTGTCTGTCTGCATGTGATCTAAAGATTGAATGATCTGGGTTTTTAAAAAAATTATTATTATTATTTTACAGTTCGGAGGGGGAAAAAGCGATAAACCACAACGAGAGACAGTGGGGAATGGAAGAGACAAGACAACTGACACAGAGACTGGGCATTTAGGGAAAGTCATTTCTCATCATCACCCGAGGCTTGCATGGGAGTGAAGAGGCTACACTTGAGTCTAAATGAAGACCCCTGTCCGACCTAACGAGCTGTAAGCCAAAGCCACAGTCCTTCACAAGCCACAGAATATTGTTTTCTTTTGAGCCCGTAGCCACGGCTAAGTCCAGAGATTGGTGAGGCTTTCTCCTTCTCTCCTGTTCTTTTTTCTTTTTTTTTTTCTTAAAGCCACTCTGCTGAAGACAGACAAGGCGATTAAAAAAAAAAGAATTAAAAAGAAGAAAAAAGAATGACGAGATACTGAGAAAAACAGAGAGAGAGAGAGAGAAAGAGAGAAGAGAGAGAGAGAGAGAGTAGAAAGACATTGCAAAAGGGAGGTGGAAAGAGAGGAACAGGAAGAACAAAATGTGAAATCAAAGAAGAAACAAAGTGTCAACAACAAATTGCAGTTGAACCGTCTTTATTTTCAGCTTGCCAAGGATTGTCTTTGTCTTAGTTGCCGCAGGAGCTGTTTCTCTACTCCTAATATTTTGTATGGGTGGATGGATGGAAGAGAGAGGGTGGGGAGGGGGGGGGAAGGAGCACATTCTCTGCAGGTTTGTTCTGGGGAATAATCTTTCCAGTAACATGACGAATCTTTAACGCATACATACAGGCACAGACACGCACACACCACATACCCACACACCCACACACACATACACACATACACACACACACACATAAAGGAACATTAATAAAATGTAAAAAACCAAACAAATGAAATTCCTTCCCACAATTTCACTCTATTGGATAGTATTGTAAAATATTATCTGAAAGCCAGGTAGCTGTGTAGGATTTCTTTGTGCCTCTAATCCCTAAAAGGATGACCGCTGATCATTATGATGACTGATGAGTCTAGTAAGCCAGACCCCGATAGGGGTCAGTGAGCAGAAAGACATATTTTGGTGAAATTGAAAGTAAGGAAATTTAGTAGAAAACTGAGAGGATATTTCAACATCTTAAATCAATTTAATATTTCATAAAATTGGTAATGAAATATCTAGTATGCTAGAACTTCTAATTAAATATTTTCATAACAATCGTTTTAATGATAAATCAACCCCAGAATGAGTGAAAGATGCAAGAGGGAGATACCATTACAGCTAAGTTCAGCGGCGGGACCAAAGAGAGTGAAGGGAGGAGGGAGGGAGCAGGTCTGTCAGGGCGCAGGAAAGGCAGAGATGAGAGAGCGGAAGAGAAAAAGAGAGTGAGAGAAAAGAGACAAAGAGAGAGAGAGTGGAGCAGAAACGTTGGGAATGAATTAATTAAGCTGGCAAGGCCACATCATACATGGACTCTTGTGGTTGAAAGGTTCTAAAAGTAAATTTCTCAGATAAGATGGAAAAGGCCAGGACAAGGAAGGAAATTAGCAAAGACTGCGGGAGAGACGGAAGGCGGGACAGGGACATTCGCACCGATGGACGGAGAAACGAAATCGGACCCCGCCCCAGGAATATTTAAAACTCTTGGCCTGCGATTGACATAATCGTTACAACTGATGAAGATCATGGTATCTTTATTATTTGTTATCTAATGACCGAGTAACTCACAGATTTTCAGCATTTACACCTTGAACTCCAACGCTTCATTAACATGGGATCAATATCTGTTTTTCTTCCCTGAAATCGTCCAGGCACCATGCCCCTGGGAACACATACAAACTTTGATTTTTTTTTTTTTTAGAAAATCGACCGACATGTCTTGCTTTACCTCTGGCTCTGTTTCATGTTCAGCATATAACAACAACAACAACACAAAATAATACTCAGGTCAGTGAGTTCAATTTTATATCTCATATTTTTATTGGCACGTCATAAAAAGTAATTCTGTCACCGAGAATGCACTTCTTGGCCTCAAGGATGATATTGCAGTCATTTTTCTCAATCGCTTCTCAACAGGATCAATTCATATATGAACACATTATTATATGGCAAATGTAAAAGATATCAGAGCCTGGCCTGGTCTTGGAGTAGTGTTTATTCACAACTGTACAAAGTACGATTTCCAATGTATTACAATGGGAATCTTGATTAGTTGAATCTCAAAACTCCGGGTTTATAATGCAGAAACAATATACGGCGATAAATATACAAATAAAATACAAATGAATATACTTACTATGCAGTGAGAGATAGTCGCTTTCGGGCAACCTACACGTTTCATTCTACACTATCACAAGATCTTGGCAGGGCATTGACATCTTTCATGCTTACAACCAAAAAAAAAAAAGAAAAGAAGTGACTTGATCCAGGCAAACTAATACCTGCATTCACATGGTAATGAGAAAAGTAAAAATATTACTGCACTTTAACATATTTTCAGGAGGTAAAAAGGCTTGAGAAATCCAAACAAGATCATCATTATCATTTTATAGAAATGTCTTTAACTAATATTAGACGGACTGTCAACCGATAATAACTTAATACACTAAAAGAAACAAAACAACAATTTGAAGAAAATATGTTGACAATAGAATGAATTGGTTGTACTGGTCAATTTTTCGAATCCTTTCGGTAACCAACACAAAATATAAACTGTAAATGGTGTATATATCTGTATATGACAGCAAAATTTAACTAAATGTTTTGTTCAGCGTGTATGCGAGAGAGTTTTCAATGTGAATGAATTACATATTTTTCTGTTAAGAATTAAAATTTCACAGCCTCTGATTTACTGTAGTCAAATGGAATTTTAGAATTTTTATGTTGTCAATCTTTTCTACTCGTTTGCTGTAAATAATTTTTACTATGATATCATCATTTTATACAAAATATCTTAGAATTTAAGACAGGCTGTGTACCAGCAAATAACTCAATACACTGAAATAAGCAAATAACAAACTGCAGACATCATCATCATCATCATTTTGCCGCAGTGTCTTAGGAGAATATAAAGACTGTCAACGGTATTTAACATTTTTTTATAAAAAGCCACAAATATGAATAAATAAATAAATGAATAATAAATAAACAAATAGATAAATAAATAAAAACATAAATAAAATAATATAATAAATAAAATAATTTTAAAAATCCCAATTTTCGAACCTAGTTGTTTGGGTTTTTTTTTTTTTCTCAGGCTAAAGAAAAAAAAAATGTATGTAAACAATATAGCGGTTGTCTTTCATATTTTCCACTGGTCAAGAAAAGTGTTCTCAAATAGGGCAAGAATGGATCATGTTTACATAAATCTCCCCCCCCCCCTTTTTTTTTAAGTAGCCATACTGCCAGCAAACTCAGATGCGATCACCACATTAAAGGAGCAGCGATGTTAGTGCCGAATGCCCGACTGTCTGGTGGAAATACATGTGCCATCAGTATCATTTTATACAAAAGAAGGACTGTCTATCGGCTATTGACATAATACATTAAGAGAAACCAGCAACAATCTGTGGAAGTCTATGGAGACTCAAAATTGAAATGGCCAAATTTTGGAACCTTTAGATTTTTCATCGGGGTCTTCTTCCAGAAAAGAATAGATCATCTATCACCAATTTTCAAGCTCTACTGCTTTTGACAGGAATCTCGACTTCTTGTCAAGCCAGTCGTGTCCTGACTGACCCTAAGGCTCTCGCGACATCATGCCTTCATAGCTTCACGTCTTAACGACCTTACGCTTTCAAGAATTTGTTGACCGGGCTCTGGACTATGCCCACTCTCTCTCTCTCTCTCTTTCTCTCTCTCTCTCTCTCTCTCTCTCTCTCTATATATATATATATATATATATATATATATTCCCATAAGCCTTTCAATCCTAAGAAAGTAGGACTATATCGGCTCTAAGTGGCTGCCTGTTTTTGCTGAGAAATTTTGTGGATAGAAATTTGGAATATGGAAATGTTGCCCAGACAGTGGCACTCCGCCTACTCTTCATCGACTTTGAACTGCCAAGGGTTCTTTAACGTGCATAACGTACACATCGGACCTCCGAAAATATATTCGCCCTTATCCGAAAAGGCTAGACGTCGGTCTTCCCTACCCAAAAGAAGCCAGGGATCGTTGAGTCGTTGAAAAAAATGAAAAAGCCTTCCATCTGCGTGTTCTTCCATCCCCCAATGGGAGGACCCGCGAGTCGATCCCGGCCACAACTTCAAGGACGTGAGTTGTTTTCACCATGAAACAGACGCCAAACCACAATAGCCACAGCGACCCCCCCCCCCCCCTCCCCTCCATGTTAAGCTTATAATATGACAAGACTGATGTGCAAGCAACATGGCTTAACCATGCTCTAAGAGGTAAAATCTATATCTAGATCACAGTAGGAACATTTAAGCGGAAGGAGAAGAAGCATTGAATGACAACGGAATGGCGAGTTTGCAGCATGGTTCAAGAATGGCGGCATCCCGTCTTTCCTAACGTCAACAAGACATACGAGCTATTGAGAGGTATAAGCGCCAATACCTGTGTGGAAGGTCATCCTCGTAATGATGAAGATTCTGTTAAGGCTTATGAAAGAAAGTTTTCTGATTGTAGGAGAGCGTTATGAATCATGTCTTTGAAAAAAGCAGAGGTACATGCTGTGAGGTTCACATTTGTACTGCCATATACATCTATTCACACTTAGATTTTGCTCAAATATTCACCATGCTTTCTCGCACTTGTCTTAAGAAATAACACAATGTAGTCTTTATTTTCTTCCAACAGCTGTGATCACGACACCAGTGGAGCAACGGCATTAGTGCTAAATATCCACAAGTATAATGCTGGACTATCTAGTCTTTCTAGTCCCCCCCCCCCCTTCCCCCCTTTTTTTATTGCGCCTCTAGGTCTTTTTCCCTTACAGGCTCTTTATACTCTCTCGTTCTCTCTGTTCGATCCATTTATTAGACAAGAAGTTTTTTACTCTCACAGCTGCACACATTTGTCCGGGAAAGTAAAAGGGAATAAAGGGTGTAAGAAGAAAATCTGAATGGTTTTAATTCTGAGTTAATGAAGCCAGACCACATTTGCTATTCTTCTAGAATGCAAAGTTCCTTCTGGCTTTTCTAGCCTTGAGCTAAGAACATGCTTGGCTCCTGGAGAAGTAGGAATAGAGGTCAGTGAGGAGAATGGGAGGAGGGAAGGAGAAACATCTTTACATTTGAAGCATTCGTAGATGTCTTTTGGGCATATGCAACATACCAATCGCAAGAGTAGAGAAGAGACGCAAGCAATCGATGGAAATATGTTGAGATGGGAAGGATCGCAGGTGCCCAGAGGAGTTGATTTCTCCAACCAGGGCGGCAGTGTATAGAAAGCAATTTTTGCTGGGTTTAATATCTTAAAATTGCCTGCAGGCACTGGAATGCAGTTAGGCTTTTCCCCGGCGTTACGCAGGCAGCATGCTGAAGGTAAATGATAATCAAGCTGTCGCCACCTGAAGAGATAAATAATTATGAGGTACAATTGCCAGCTCTCAGGGCCTGGAGAGACAAGACAATGGCATAGAGATGAACACGTGAGATTTGCTTCGTAAGGTCACACGCACACGCCTGAATATGCCATTTCGAGTTTGGAAAGTACGGAAACCAAGAAGGGAACTCCTTGAAATCAACAGCCTTCAGGGAGCGTTACTAGCTGACAGTGTATATTTTCGCTCTCGCCATTAAGTACTGGGCGGCACAGCTGGCCCAAACAGAAGAGATTAGATCCAAAAACGTTGTGAAAAGAACCATGGCAATTATTTATTGTATGTGTATGTATTTTCTTTAGTTTTTGACCCGAATCAGGATATTTCATCGGGTTTTATTTTTGTTTTTCTATGATAAACTAGCGCTGACTTCATTTTTGATTTACTGGGAGAGAACCTACAGCCTTCGTGGGAGATTTTTTAATTATAGGTCAGACCGATACTGCCTTGCGACTTACAGTGTATGGCAAGCATGCACACCACGATGTTTTGTTTTTTGGATGATTAGACTGAATGTTACTCAAACAAAACGTGTTTGGTGTTTTCAACGCGATGGTCTATCGAACGTATCTGCGAGTTTAATATTCAATTATTATCGCCTTTTTAGAATCACATTAAATATAGTAAGCTTTTTTCGACTCTATATAAGTGGAAACACAGATCTTTATGCAACAGTGTTGTGTACCAAATTTCAGATGGATCCATTTAGTAGTTTTCGGGTCCATAAGTCTCTTATGGGGTTTGTTGCAGATTTATAGCATAGATTATTGACTGATTCAATATACATTGCAGAAACAAAACAGGGAAGTTTTGACTTCGTCATCAAACTTCTAGTATCAAGAGGAAACTTCATTTTCTATTCTTCCAGATCCACTTGAGAAGTGACCGTAGGCGAAATGAAGGTGTTGCTGAAAGTAAACATAAAAGGATAGCAAAATATACAACATGAAGACTGATATTTTTCTTTTTTTTTGGTGTATATGCGTGTGTGTGTGGGGGGGGGGGGAGAGGGGGAGGAGAGTGGTGGTAATTTCGTCATTCACATTCACCGTTTTCAGGCACGACAGAGCAAGCCGTACACTGTCTTTATTAACATTAGGCAAATTTCATACTGAAGACAAGGACAACAGGCCGAGACAACACGACCGTGTCCGGTGTTTACACAAAACTGCCCTCAATAAGGGTTATCCACCTCCCACCTTTGGAAGGCCCTTGATCAGACCGATAAAAGTCTTGAGGAGACCATTTAGAGCGTCAGAGAACCTGAAAACAAGTGCGAGCTGAGTAGTTTTCCTGGGTGCTTTAAACCCTCTGACTTGGAGAGTCTCTTGCCTGCACAGTGCTCAACGTGAGCCAGAGGCGTCGACACAATTAGAGAAAAATGATAGGGTGAAATGTGAAATCGAAATAGAAATTTCTACGGATCTGAATGGTGGTGGAGGAGGGTGTAACTATGTAACTGAATGCTAGTCTTTTAATTTATCTCTTTTTCTCCGTCATATGCGCAGATGTAACGGATAAAGGTATCAGTCCGTGAATTGGAAAGAACTGGCATGAAATCAATCCTATCACATAACTTAAATGACATAATCACTGAGGGAATCTGTTTTTCTTTGTGGCTTGAACTTACTACCCTATTCATGTATCAATATGACCACTTACATCCAAAGGTAGAATTTTTATTCTTTTGGCATCATATAGACAGGGGGTAACGAGTAATAGAACAAGAACCATTTGAACAGTGTATCAAGGCAGGTATGATATGCCTCATACGCCCCTGCCAGCTCCGCCCTCTAAGCTAAAGGATCTCTTGCCTGAGCAGATCGTGGCGTCTACGATTGTTGACGGTCCTCACCTAAAATTTGAGAGCGCCAAGCATTGTCATCTTCAGTGAGGGACAGCAGGAAAGTGATAGTATTACAAATACTGAAGACCTTACGCTACACACAAGGGCTAACTGTATTTGACAGAGGCTTCAGATCGATGAGCACGACTCGAAACTCACGACAACCCTGTATCCAAATACTTAAAGTTAATAACAAGGAGAGTAGATCGCTGAATGCTTTCATTGTTCTTTTATCACAAAAAGACTCAATTTCAAGCACGCTTACCTTTCGTATTCATTTAGATAAAGCTATAACACTGACAGTTAGTCGTTGAGCATTTTCCTGTTGTTGACTACACAGCACATTACCTGCAACTTAATCAGTTGACGATACTGTTGAGTTGCTTGGCAGCTTGAAGTCTGGAATCTCGGTGGAGGACACTTGTCCCTGTCGTCCAGAGGTTTTACTTCTGTCTGTTGGTATTAAACCTTACTGTGGAGCGTTGTGAAGTCTTGTGGTTTCAGATTTCGATCGATATCGGGGAACTTGATAGCGCTCAGTGCACCTTAAAGACACATCAGACACTTCCACTTTCCATCCTTGTCAGTAGTCCTTGTTGCCCGAGGGATAGTGAAATAGACAAGGTGGGTGTTGTAAATCAGACAATGGTCCACAGAGGCTGGGAGTAGAGAGGCATTGTCACATATTGTTATGTGCATAGGATATGGAATGTATTTCAGTCACTTCATTTATCAAGGTACAGAAAATGCAGCAACAAAAAAAAAAGAAAAAATACCTGCCGTTTTCAGGCTTTAACATATAGTGATTAACTTTAGCCATGCATAAGTATTTATCTTCCGCTTTTAAATCGAGTAGAATAAGTGAATGGATATGAAGATGGAAGCTTCGTGTAAAAAAAAAAAAAGATGATTTTCCCTACATAACTCAGAACGAACTTATTTGTAGTTCGTATTTGTTTATTACACACAAGCTTATGAGCCTTAAAGCCTGTCCTCGTAATGCCTGTCACTGATAGGTCTGCTCACAAAAATGTTTATTATGTGTGCATCTCTTGTAAAGAGTTTCGTTCTGACAAGTTTCCTATGGCCCATTTTTTTTCAAAAGTTCGAGGAACAAAAAAGAACAAGGCAGTAACATCCCATTTCCATTCCCTGTGTATGGTTGATGTAACAGACAACAAATTACATTAGAGGACTGTGCAAAGAAAAAAAAATAAAAGAGAAGCAAAGAAGAAATTCTGACAACTACATCAAAAACTACATCAGTTTAGCAGTTTCGCTCCGTATTATTTCTAAATGGAAGAGGCAACTTTAAAAATGCAATCCCTTATGCACATGACAACAACTGTTGTCAACGCTGTGATGCAAGGATGGCAGGTGACTTGTAAAAACAGAGTAACGTTTACTGCAAGGATTTTTTTTAAAATTGATAACAATTAATATCTGTTGCTATTTTGACATGAGAAAAGATAACATATATTTATATGCGTTATAAACCAGGACCTGAAAAAGACGGGCATTGTTTATCAAAATAATAATGTCTATTACACAATACACACACACAGGCAAACACACACAGCACATAGAACGTTTAGATAAAGCTGAGTTTCTCCTTGAACCTTGTGATTTTCACTGTATTGTTCTCATCTCATAGATAAGTGGAGGAGATGGTGAACAACTATTGACGAACTCATCATAGAATGTGATGGGAACGTAAAAGAAAACTGTCAAGATATGTTGGCAAGTTCAAAAGTAGGGCAGCGAGTAAGGAATATCCAATGAAGTTGACTATAAAGCATTGGTCCAGTAGTTGATTTCATACAGCATTGTTACTTATGGCAAACTGAGACGGACAGAAAATCTTTTAACAGACAGTCAGTTCTATCATTAGTGGAGACCAGAGTAGTATAATTAATATCTGTTTTTACTGCTTTACGCTTTCAAATAACATTTTACAATGCCGTCCTGCCCAAATGCCTGCTATTTGTGAATGTTTATAAGTGTAAAAGAACTGCTTTCTGGTGATACCGAGTTTAAAGTTGCTATCGGTATAAGTCCTTAGCAATGATCTTCATTTATTGTGAGAATAATTGTCTAGAACTGATATGCCATGATGAGAATAAGCAGAATAGCAAACTCTCAAGTAGGTAAATAAGGAGGCAAATAAGCAAGCAAACCAGAATGATCATCCATAACCGAACAGACAATCAAAATGGTATTAAAATTTGTCGAACAACTACCTGGCCTTGATAAATTATGACTGTATTTTGAGATATAAGTGCACCAATTGAGGGTGAAGAAATGGAGTATATAACATGCCCAAAATCTCAGATGCACATGAGTACTGTGTTTACAAAAGCTGACCCATTTCCACTTCAAAAAAAAAAAATGTTTTATCGATTTAAAGCAACACCAAGAGTGTTCAAAGATTTCTTTTCTTTTCTTTTTATTTTCTCCTTTATGTGTGTGTGGGTTTATTTTTGTTTGTTTGTTGTTGTTTTTTTCGTTTGTTTTTAAAGGAAATTACCAATGCTGTTAAACAAGTTAACTGGAATACTGACAATATTGCGTCTGGCGATACATTGTTTGGAGGCATATTCCATTTGGTTTAGAACTACAAGAACTTTTTGTCTTCACTGTCTTCATGTCCATATTTCTGTCTATTCTTAGGGAGTATAAACCCCCTCCTACTATCTGTCTTCATGGGGAACGCTTCTTTTCTCAGCTTGTTTTTCTCAGTCACTCTTTACCCTCATTGATCTTCCTTTTCCCTTCCTTTTCTCGCTGTGTAGAACAAAAAGCTTAATGATTACAATGTAATGTTTTATTTCCTTTTATCTCCGTTTGCCCGTTAGCTAGCACAAATCTGAGAGTGTAACAAAGAGCTCTCTTTGCCGTAACAATCCAATATTTGGATTGAATTAGCATACAGTGCCGACACTGCCTTGACAAATATTGAATAATTTATACACGGAGGCAGTAAATAGTCCCAGAAATCATAAGCTCTCCTGGCGAACTGTAGTTAAAAACACAGCTTTTCTAGAAACAATACAATTTCCCATGGGATTTTTGTATTACAATTTATTTGCGCATCGCGTTTTCCCATTATCCTTCAGCGCTTGTCCGGTATGAATAGTTCTTATCATTAATCTGCATGGGGTTTTCGTTTTATTACTTCTGCCGGACGTTCATGTACTCTTTCTTTCATACATATAGATAACAATACATAGCTTTTGTGGTGTCGTAAGTTCCCCCTCGCTCTCTCTATAACCGTGTTCGATCTAAATGGTCATTTAACAAAATTTACTATCAATTGACATTGTTATCTAAAGTTTTACTTTGTGCTATGACTCAATCAAATACATGAAATGTTAGTCTGACCAATTTACATGCATGTTTTCAGTTTTCACGACCAACTCGGGACGAGAAGTGTAAAACATCAATGGTCCGGGTCACATCCCAGTTTCTCAGTTCTATGCGAGTTTGTGACCATGATTTTAATGTTTCGGTTTCATGAAATGACATAGATCTTTTGTCAGCCATTGTCTGTCCAATGCAGAATATGAAAGAGGGTACTCTCGAAAACACCATCAGCGCTAGTCGTTTCACGCTCACTCTTTGGCCATCTCTACAAGGTAACAGCGAAACCCACTTAGGCTAATGTAAACGCCGGGTTAAGAGAGTTCCAATAACTTGTTAGAACAATGGTCAACCAGCCAATGACCTTCCCTTATATCTGGACACCCGCTGTTTTTGCTTTACGACAACACCACTGGTCATCACACACACCATGTTAAAATTAAAATGAAAAGAAATATCCAAAATAGTGAGTACCGATGGTTAATGGAGAAGGAGAATCACATTGCGCAGAATCGCAGTAAGATTTTTTCCTTCCTACTCGTGACCATATCATAGTCGGTGTGACATTCACTGAAGAGATACACAAGATTTAAACAGTAAGCGATAATCACATCCATCCATCCATCCATCCATCCATCCATCCATCCGTTAACTCCATTCATTCATTCATTCATTCATTCACCCACTCATCCATCTTTCTATCCATCCACTCATCCATCCATCCCTTCACCCATCCATCCATCCATTCACCCATCCATCCATCCATCCATCCATCCATCAATCCATCCATCCATCCATCCATCCATCCATCCATCCATCCATCC
>JBCEWB010108330.1:0-11895 GCA_039654565.1 Peronia peronii | reverse complement strand
CTATCTATCTATCTATCTATCTATCTATCTATCTATCTATCTATCTATCTATCTATCTATCTATCTATCTGCCTATTTTCTTTCTATCTGTCTGTTTTGGAAAGTTGGACAAGAAAAAGAATAATTAGAATTATGAGTAATAAAATAAAAAAAAAGCAAGCAAAAGCAGTCACATAAATCACATAAAAATCACAGTCTGTAATGGAGATTTAAAATCTGAATCTGCATGACCCATGACAAACCAGATGATATATTATCATAAAATTTCTATCAGTCTAAAACCTTTAACTACAGTATGGAATTGTGATGTTTTATAATGAAATTAGGTTAAGGTTGCATATGTATGCAAGTAGGTTTAAATCACTGCATGTTAATTTTGTTCCTAGATCAACATGAAAATTGTGAGGGGGGGGGGGGGGGGGGGGGGGGGGAAAAAACCCACCTCTCCCCCTCCCTCCCCCCCCCCCCCCCCCCCTCCCAATCCGTTCCCTAACGTGTTATCTCTTAAGTGTCAAAGCCTTCAGTGTTGTTAGAATTCCATGATTCATCCCCTCTCCCTTCTCTTCTATTCCATACTCATTGGTGATTGGAATGTGTAAACCATTTTTCATTAACTCTCTCTACCTTCCCCATCCTCAAGTTTTTCTGGCTCCAAGTACAGTTCCTTTACCGTAGCCAATTATTAAATAAAACCAATGTCTATTTAATTTTTCAAATGCTACAGTTCGAGTTATCAGTATTATCATGGGATGATTTCCGTTCGAGTTATCGGTTTTATGATGAAATGCGCTCCTCTGTTATGAGGTCTCTGAGGGAAGTTGTTGCCGTAGCCCACCTCGAAGCTGAAGCAGCCGCCGTTGACGTTGTTGTCTCCTAGCAGGTAGTTGATCTGCTCCACCGCAAACTTGCGCAGCCTGTCGGGCTGAATACCTGCCTCGTCCGCTACCAGGGCAGCAAGGACGGCGTTACCTGGGACATGAGGCAGGGGACGGACTTGAGGTCAGTCAGAGTATAATGATAGGAGAACATTGCATAATTATATGGTAAGAATTTGCAGCATATCTCTGTTTCTCACGGATGGCGTTATCTTGTGAATAGGAAGAATGCCCAGTTAACTACACCAAAGTTTTTTTTTTTTTTTTAAAGTAAGAGTCCGTTTTGTATATATGTATAAGAAAACATTTGCAACTTGGTAATAACTGCAGGAGATATTGCACAAGAAAAATGGCAACAATGGCAAAGACTACATAAAGAACGGTGGACATTTTGATATCCAGTTTTGTCTTTCAAGACAAAACAGATTATTCTTAGCAATGGAACATTACCGTTGAATTCAGTAATGGCCTTTTGTTGGGCTCATAAGTTTTCATTTATAAAGGTATTTCACAGACGGAGAAATTACTTCAATTAATGGCAATAGTAGGAAATATTGGATATCTGAAGAAATGACTAGATAAATAGGTAGATTTATTTCTAAAAACATGTGCTGAGTATATCTATTGCTATTGAGACATCACGCTAATTAGTCATTTGATAAACAAATAGGATTCAGATTGTCTTTTGAAAGCTCACTGCAAAGGAATAATATTAATTTTGGGAACAAAAAAAAATAATAAAAGCCAGAGAACGGTGCATACGTTTGATGACTTACCAGCATATCTGTTGGCTCCCCATTTATCTCTCACAGTCCGACTACAGGGAGTGTAGGCCACATCCCCGGAGATCCGAGAGTTAAAGAAAGACTCCACTGTTTGCTTGTAGCTGTTATCACTGGTCTCTTCGTCCAACAGGATCTAGAACACACACACAGAAAAAAGAGAAACAGCGAGAATGCAGATTAAAAAAAAAAAAAAAAAAGAAAAGAAAAAAAAAACGGGATATAAGCAGACAGACGGAAAATGAGGAAGAGAGAGGACCAGGGGATATATATATATTTGTTTGTTTGTTTGTATATATATATATATATATATATATGTATTTATATATATATTATATGTAAGAGAGAAAGAGAAAGTATACCCATCAAAACGGACAAATATAATTTAATCGATGCTATCATTGTGACAGATGAATATCTTCATACACAATGTCAGTATTTCATTGTTGGCCTCAAATAGGTGCATGGGTTTTGGACGATCCTACTTGATAAGGAGACAGTTCGAAGTGGTCTCTCCTGAAAGATAAGGACAATTTATGTCTCTTTTCTTTGTCGTTGTTGCCTAGTTATGTTTGTTGTTAGCATTGTCCCCAACAGTTAGAAAGATCGAAAGTAAATTGGAAAGAGGAGATCATGTCATGTCCCTTTGAGATAGAAGTTGTAAAATAGAATTTCCCTCCTTTGGCTGAGTTGGGTTTGAAGAGAAAGCTTTTTGGTAGCAGTGACAATGCCGGGACAAAGATTGTGATTTGAACCGTACATGGCCACCAAGTAGGTGTTTGGTACACTATAAGTGACAAGTTGATATACATGTACTACCCTGCTACACGGTTAAATGGCCACTGTTACGCTGCCATGTAATTAGAGAAGGATCAGCTCGATATGGACAGTAATTTTTCCCTGACATCAAAGGCATAGTTCACAGGGTAGGGCAATGGATTCTGGAGATGGTAGGGAGAGAATGGTGGCAAGGGAACTGGAGTTCAATGGATAATCATTTGTCAACATCTATCCCTTATGGGTTGTGCCCTATGAGTTACGGAGACAGTTGACAGAGAACAGTGATACTAGATGTACTAGTATGTAGCTCGCAAATTTTCTTCACCATGGCTGACAAGCCCGATTAACAAAAAGAGGGCTGTACCGCAAAAAATTAAATGACAAGACGGAGAAGGGAAAAGCTGCGACTTTTGCCGTCCTGCAGCTGGGCACAGGGTAGTTATGCTCTCAGCCGCGGGGACCAGATGCCATACAAAGCAGGCAGCAACAAGTACATTCCAAAGTTTATTACATAGGATGCAACGCCACAATGTGTCTGCGCTTATTCATCACTCTACGTTGTCATTATCAATGGTCAAGATCGTTTGCATTCATTTTTCGTCTTTTGATAAAATGTGCAATAATTATAATTATTTTGGGGGGCTAACTCATTACTTCATTATTAATCAAAGTAAATGTGGCATTTTTATCTCCCTCAAAGAATTCAAAATTCCTGGGAACTTCCATTTGCAGAAGACGTTTTCCAGCCAAGTTATCTTACTGGAGCTAATTGAGGATCTTCGGTGGATTTTGAGCTCCTGGTCCTTTTAAGGCCGCCAGTGTGCAAATATACGTTGATATCTGAAGTTTTAAAGTTAAGACAAATACTTCAGTTTAGGAATAGGTGGAGTCCGGCACATGGAGAAAAGTGAAGCTGGTGGGCGACTATTAATTTTTGAAATCTAACCAGAAGTGATCTTTGATGCATGTGTGCAAAATCTAGAGCTTCTACATCTGACAGTTCCCGATGAAATTCATTGATATTGACAGACAGCAAACGTTCTGTGTATCTGTAAGGTCATTCTCCCACTTCATCTTCTGTCTATCAGGGCACCTGCATGCTTATCTGGCAAACATGACGAGGACAGACCTGTGGAGATTTCTTCTCATCCTTTCCTTCCTACCCTTGGGACAGTCAGCAATTATGTGTCATAGAGGAATGAAGTTGGACAAGCCAGGGACAGATCAAGAACAGTGTTTACCGTGTCAACATGGACATTTCATGCCAGTAGAGCTTCATACGAATACACAGTGCTACCCGTGTACAGAGATTCTGAACCAAGAGCTTGAGATTATTGTCTTTTCTTGTAACCGAACTCACGACGCACAAGTCCGCTGCAAGGGTGGATATTATCGCACACATTCATCTCATCCAGGGGATCGCGGTCCTTGTAACAAATGTTCAGAATGTCGGTTTCCGAAACGTCCTTGTCAGACACATAGCGATGCTGTATGTTGTCCTGGTGACGACTATGGTGTTTATATCAACAAGGATGGACATCCAAAATGTGTGCGTGAGTGTGGACCAGGTCAACTTTTGAATCTGGCCAATGACCAATGTCTGCCGTGTCCTGAGAACAGCTACATGGAAGAGAATAAACACATCAATAATTACTGCAGAGACTGTGAAGGCCCCAAGTCTAGGAAAGAGGTAATTGTTCGACCATGTAACTCCACACATCCTACAGTTCTGGGCTGTATAGATGGTTACTATCGACAGTCGGTGGCCACGACAGGCTCAGATCGTGCTGAATGTATCAAATTTTGTCAGAAAGGTCAGTATTTGGACCTGGAAAGTGAGACATGCCAAAACTGTACAGAGAACACCTATATGGATGAAGATATGCATACTGGCAAGTGCAAACAGTGTGATCGACCTAAATCAGCAAATGAAAAAATCGTGCAGCCATGTAACAGAACACATCCAGCAGTGATTGGCTGTGAAGAAGGTTTCTATCGACAACTGTCTGACGATCTGTCCACGAACACCTGTGTCCAGTGTCAGAAGTGCTCCGAGAACAAAGATGAGAATCTTTATCAAGGACGAGCTTGCAAACCAACAAGAAACACAATCTGTTGTCCCATACCTGATATGGATGTAGTGGACACAAGTGATGGTCCAGTGTGTGTTCTCTTTAACAGAACGTCCATAGGTAAGTTATTTTATTGACGTCTGTAACTTATAATATCTATATACTATAATACTTATATAATGAAAGTTCATTCTTTTCTTTTCTTTTTCTTTTTCTTTTTTTTCTTTTTGTCTGTATATTCATGAAGACAAAACATAGTTTATTGGTGTGTGGTTGTACAAACCCTGTATTGCCCTTCCACCAGATCATAAGTATATTATAAAAGATGAGGACACAATTACCTCTTAAAAAATGTCATTTTCAAGGCACAGTATTATAAACACTAGAACTATACCTTCTGAATTAAGGAATGACAGAGGATTGTTCGCTGGACAATAGATCTTATTGTTCCAGTTTCAAAAAGATTTCATCGCCTCAGAAAAGTCTTAAAGAGCATATTTAACGGCTTATTAGTATTTTCTATGACGTGGTAGGCCAGCAAACAATTAGAAATATACTTACTTTATTATCAAAATATTTTGTACTTTCTGAGAGAATAATGATAGTCTGGTAATATGGTCACTTTGACTGTCAACACGACATCAAAAATTAATTATTTTGAAATTCAATGATTCTTGGAGGTAAGAAACATTGAACATTCAACAAACCCTAAAACTGGAGGCTTTGTAAAGTCTTTCAGCTACATTTACACCCATCTAAGACATATATATTTATCAACGTTTATTTTCTATGTCGTCTTAAGATGTGTGTGGAGAGGGAGAGTACCTGTATATCAGTCCTAACACTCACTCAGTCACCTGCCTGCCCTGTCCTGACGGAACTTATATGGAGGAAAGCCAACACAGCAATCGTTCTTGTAAAAGCTGTGAACATTTTCCTTATATGTTCTGTTCTGCAGACAAGCCAGATCATGGGAGTACAAAAGTCAGTAGTGTTGTGGGAGTCAGCATTGCAGGACTGGTCATTGGGTGCACAATAGGTCTTGTGCTCGGGATCTGGCTTGGCATCCAGCCGAAGATTCAACGAATGTGTACGTGGATGACAGGACTGCCTTATCAGCAGGCATATCAACAAAAAAAAACAAACATGCATATGCATGAGTTGCAGAACCTTGATCCCTTAGATGATCAATCTCTATCGGGTATATATGTGTGACCTTTTGTCTGTGCGTCGTATGTCTGTCTATCTGTCTATGTGTGTATCTATTATGTCAGAGTGTCTATGGTATAGTATATCAGCTTTGGCTTAAATGAAATGAGAAGCTTGAGGAGCTCCATCGCAGGACAATTTATAACTCCAGGAAGAATTTTCAAAGAGGTTTACAAGAACTGGTCGCGTAAAATTTCACCAGATCGAAATGAAGGTAGCATTTCTTAAAATCGGCTGTGTTTTCAGAGGAATAGTATTAAGACATTAACATAATTGACAAAAACTGGACTGGAAATTGACTGTTTGAAGGGGATCCATTTAGTGTTATTATACTTAAGTCACAACCGTCGGTGGCATCAATCTACAGAACTGAAGATACCACGCTCTAACCTCTCGCTGATGCTGTTGTTGTCCGCATGAGCTTTCTATCATCAAGCAGTCATAAAACCAATGCTCTTCAGACGCCTTTTCCGCATCTTTGCCCTAGCTCTTGCCTTCTTTGGAAGTCGTGGGAACTATGCACCATTACTTTTCTCCATCCCTCACATTTGATTGCTAGACGTTTTTCTAGCCCACTCTTGGGCATTGCTGATCCATCCAGAGACTGGCAGGTGCTTAGAGTCTGTACTGTACAGATTACGAGAATAGCGCAACAAAGCCGCCGGATGTTATCTTTTCTTCTGTCTATCTTTTTTGTTTTTGCTTCCCTTCTTGTTTTTCTCTTTAGGGTTTTGTTATATTGTCGAGTCACCTCAATTGACAGGGTTCCATGTTCAAAGCGAAAGGTGTCAGAAACGGTAAATTTTGTAAAGAAATTTCGGATGTTTTGTTTGTAATCTACACTTTAGGCTGTGTGATTTTTGTTTTCATTATGCATTGGATGTTAGGATGTAAGAAAACGAAATTCTGCCTTTCAGTTCTATTTAAAAAGCCAAGGAAAGTGAAACTGAGGTGTAGGGGGTTCTACTATTTTTTATTGCCAGACATATTTTTAGAAACAATGTAATCTAAAGCATTGTACTGATGAAATTATTCAGTTAAAGTCTTCATTGCCACATCTTAATTATTTGTTTATCTTGTCTTGTGCGTTCATTTTCCAGAGTGTTTGATACAGTCTCAGAATCCAGTATCAGACAGCTCAACTGCTGGTGACGATTCTACTCACAGAAAGGACACATCCTCAAAAGTGAGCAAGCGTGACAGATTTAGACAAAGACACAATAGGTCCGCGAAAAAGGAGGGAAACAACGGAACCGTGGAAGACATGACTCCAGAATTATCAAGAAAAACGATATAAATCATGGTAAAGCAATCATCGTGCCATTAGGATGACATCATGAGATTGTAATCATAAAATCAGAATTTGACAAAGGGATAGTTCTGAATTAACCATGGCACTGTCTACTCTGCTGAAACAAAAAAAATTCCCCAAGATTTCAGGATAGATATGAGAAAGCCGTGAAACTACATACAGTAAATAGACATGTATTAACTGGCAACTCAAACAGTGTCAGATGGTGGTAACCCGTATGTATTGTATTTAATCAGTCCACTAATGGAAAGGAATATTCACAGGGTTATATTTTGTTATATTATCAGTTTATTTCAAAAGAAAATGGGTTTTCAGGTTGTCGGAGCTGTCGAGAATAAAACAAAAGATGAAGAAGGTGCCAAAGCAAAGAAAACACCAATAGTCAACTTCATGGGAGAATTGACGCCTTGGTTCAGTGTATTTGTATGTAAATCAGGCTCATCTCTGCATAGCTGATGGAAACGAAGACGAAAGAAATAGAGACACATTAACAAACAGGTTTATTCTATACAGGCGTCAGAATGGCAGCATCTTGGGGTGAACAGATAACAATGACCTACGAACATGTTTCTGGTTTGTTTTCGTTTGTTTGTTTGTGTTTGCGCCTGTGTCCTTTTTTTTGAGGGGGGAGAGGTGCGGGGGAAGGGGGGGGGGTGCTTTTTCTTACCAAAATCACTGATGATCGGTATTCCGGTCGAAACAAAACAATTATATAATTGATGTTTTTGCCACATACACGTCTCTCGAACTCACTTTTAACAGGTATCCAGTATCCGTTACAAGAGATGATAACAGAAAATGAGAGCGAAAGAGAAAATAAGAATGTCATAACATCTATAGCCTCTTTACATATCAATGCTGGTCATAAAACAATAATGATATTTTTTTAATTAAAGAAAAATAAAAATTCAATCATGTTGTCGGAATGAAGACACCAAATCCTTCAGTCAAGTCCGTTTCACAGGAGATAATAAACCTGCTATTACAAAGTTCGCCAATGAGGTCACACTTGTTAACTATAAATCTGCAACAAAACCGGTAAAATACTGACTATGGACTCGAAAACTACTGAATATATCATCTGAAATTTGGCACACAACATTTTTGCATAAAGATCAGTGTTTCTACTTACAGAAAGGTTTACATAAAGGCGAAAAAAGCTTACTATGTTTGAAGCTATTCTAAAAAGGCGATAATAATTGAATAGTAAACTCGCGAGCGAGTTTAATCCGAATTGCACGCTCTACAGAATGACGCTTTTTTTTTTTTTAAAGAGGAAGCCAGGGGACCGTTGAGTCACTGAAAAAAATGCAAGTTTTTTCGACCTTCGTGTCCTTCCATCCCCAATGGGAGGACCCGCGAGTCGAGCCTGGCGGCACATAATCTATCTATGTGTGTGTCTGACTGTCTGTCTGTCAGATCGTCTGCCTATCTGTCTGTCTCTCTCTGTGTGCCTGTCTCTGTGTGCCTCTGTATGTCTGTCCGTCTGTCCGTCCGTCCATCCATCCATCCGTCCGTCCGTCGGTCTATCCATCCGTCCGTCCATCCATCTATCTAAATATTATTTATCCGTCACTAGGTCCGTCCGTCCGTTGATTGGTCAGTCCGTCCGCACGTCGATCTATCAATCTATCTATCCATCAATCCATCAACCCATCCATCTATCCATCCATCTGTCTATCCATCCATCTATCAAAATTTGTACCTCTCTCTCTACCTTCATTCCTCTGTTTGTTTATTTGCCTATATGATCTGTTTCTTATTCATTTTTTCTTTCATTATTACTTGGTTGGCAGTCTGTCCTTGGATTATGTAAGATGTTCATGTAAAATGATGATAGTGGTAATGAAGATTTTTCATTTTTATTTTCTGATATTTTTTTTTCTTTTTGCTGTGATGAAAATTGCGCTGGTTCGAAATTTTGCTCTTACGATATTTTCATCAATGTCAGCTTATTTCATGCTGTATATTTCATGTATGTTCAATTTACTACTAGCAAAGACTCCCGGCCTTCATAGGATATTAATATCAAAGACACATAAGGCGGGACACTAGGCCAATTTTGCGTTTACCTCGACATTCAGCACCCCCAAGCGTCGAGAATGTACAGTCTATAAACAACATGGCGGCTGTCATGAAATCAAGTAGAAAAGGTCAATGGTGTGCAGGCACTGATTACACAAACTCAAGAACCATGGCATGCTTTTTTTGTTTCGTTTTCCCAAAAAGATCCAGAAAGATGAATTTGAGCACACATTGATCCAGATCTTTTTTTTTTTTTTTTTTCAAAGTCTTATCAATCTAGTAATATCAAAGAGGCTTTTAAAGTCCTGTTACCATTCAAAGTCCTGTTACCGTAATTATGAAATGCATTCTAATATAGGTTAAACGGGGAAGAAGCCCAGATTCGCGAATTTTGAGCAGAGAAAGTTGACGTTTTCCAAAGGCAACAGTAGTTCAATGTAAGACAGGAGATCAGCCAACGTATTTCATGAAAGTAAACGTAATTTCACTGGAGTTGATCGGTTTCGGGCAACAGGGACGACTGCCTCGCTGATGTGATAATAGAGAAGGCATCCAGATCTTGAACATAAAACCAGTAAGGCAAGCGGCGAAGCACGCATTTTTTAATGACGTGAAGAAGACTGTGTACACGCTAGGAGGGGGCCCGGCTGTGCACGCATTTTTGGTGATACAAAAAATAGTGTCCTATCTTATCGGTATAGTGTCTTTGTTAATATTATTATAGGGCAAACCGATAACTGTCCTGCGACTCAAAGTGTATAGCCAGCGTGCGAACTTTAATATCGGTATTTTGGATGATTAAACTGAACGCTATTCAAAGAAAACGTGTTGTTTGTTGTTTTGGATGCTCTGGAAGCTGATGCTGAAGAACCACAACATAATCCGTCATTTATCGAACGCAAAATCGGACCAAACACCTTCGCAAATTCACATTTCAATTATTATCGCCATTTTAGAATAGCACTATACCTAACAGGCTTTTTCGAGTTTTGTAAGTAGAGACATAGATCTATATTAAAACAATTTTGTGTGATAACATGGATGTATTCAGTTGTTTTCGAATCCATAAGCCTTTTACGGGTTTTGTTGTAGATTCATAGTATAGATATTGAATTAATTATGGTTGTCACAAAATTCAAAATACATATTCTGTGAAATGATACTGCTGGTGGCTTGGATGAGTTTGGTGTTAAACACAACAGATTTGAAATAAGAAATGACACAAACACCGAAATTTGCTCATAGTTAACCAATTTATTTCATAAACTGTTTGTGCAAAAAAAACTTGATATTGGAGACCCTTTCATCATAATTATTTAAAGTGAAATCTATCTTGACCAGAATTCTGCTATCAGAATAATTTAATGTGAAAAGCTACCATGAAAAAAGATGTTGTTTGTCAGCTTGACCTTGTAAGAACAGCTGGATCTGTTACGGGGAGGAGTAAGGATGTAAGAAGCAGGGCACCACTAGCTTTGACAAGGACAGGAGGTGGTTGTGGTCGGGAAGTTGTTACTGTTCTCCAAGTGGACAATACCTGGGGAGTGGACAGACAAGACAATATGACTGTGGAGAGGCTCAATAAAAGGCACATTTTTATGACATTAATGACATATTATATTTTTATTTTTTTCTCCTGCCGGAATTTATCGATGTATTTTGGTCATTTTCTCTTTTTTTTTCTTTTTTTCCCCTTTTTTCCTTTTTTCTGTTTGTTTGTTTATTTATTTGTTTGAGGCTATTCACACAATTTTTTGTTCAGCAATAATTGACTATTCCGTGAGTTAAATCTACTGTTTCAAAATAAGTGCTGTATTAAACTTTGATATTTTAATCAGATTTCACAATGGCTTCATGTTGTTCATTATGGTGTATAATACTAGTGTGTGTTATGATTAGTCTTGTAACAATTGATATAACTATGTTAAAATTCTCGAACACTTATAGAGTTACGATATTTATGGGATATTTTATTAACACGACAACTTAGTACTGATATGCTTGGTCAATTCTGGCTTTTATAAATCTTAGCACAGGCTGTTACTGGTGGGAGATGTTTGAAACTAGATTTTGCAGTCATTTTTTTTTATGTTTAAATATTCTTTTGTCAGTCTTGGCTCTGACTGACGCAAATGCAGTCTCGCAAAAAGTCAACTTGCTTAAAGTAAATTGTCCCTTAAAGTCAATCTCTCTCGGCGGTCCCGGTTTCTTTTTTATTGCAAATCGAAGAGGCCTGCCATCTATCCGCCTTTCAATCTCAAGGAAAGCCGATGAGAACCGATATACCTGGGCCATTACCCAGTAAATACATAACACTTATTCTTAGCCCCCAGGGATTGTGTCCCCTGAAAACAGTTAGTGTCAACTTTTGCTTGAAGTCAACACTTTTGTGTGTAAGTGTGTCCGGAGAGGTTGACTTTAACCGGACTGCACTGTATTTATATCTGGCCTCCTGTACCTAAATATTCAGAAGTTATGAAAACAAAAGTACTCAATTTTTCTCCAAGTGCCAAAAGAAAAAGAAAAAAAAAGCACCATTAAGCAGACATTGCCAACCAGACGCTAATGACCATGAGAAAAGTGTATAGAATCTATAAACATAATAATGACAGGAGTCGGAGGACGCAGTGCCTCTGTGGTTGGCGTCTGCTCACGGAGATAACGGGCCGGGATCGACTCGCGGGTCCTGCATTCGGGGGATGGAAGGACACGAAGATCGAAAACCCGCATTTTTTCAGTGACTCAACGGTCACTTGGCTTCCCGTGGGTAGGGAAGCCCGACGTCTAGCCTTCTCGGATAAGGGCGAATATATTTCGGAGGTCCCGTGTGTACGTTACCC
>JBCEWB010108329.1:0-21073 GCA_039654565.1 Peronia peronii | reverse complement strand
CCCCCCCCCCCCCCCCCCCCCCCCCCCCCCCCCCCCCCCCCCCCCCCCCCCCCCTCCCCCACAAAATACCCCCTCCAAAGAAATCTTCACTGATTGCAACATCGACTGCCAGACTGCCACGGCTGTCGTGGACTGACACCGATTCAATACAAAGATCTATCATGTCACCGTCCCACCTATCCTGCCTGATGCTTGCCTGATATGGACTACCTAAGATCCATTGTCCTCAGGACATATGCTCAAACTCTGATACTGCCTGATTTTGGCATTCTTCAACAATGTACCAAGGAGCTTGGTGGAACAACCTTTCAGTATCCGGAAACAGGCTCTGTACAGTAGGCTGGACGTGGGGATCTCAGGGCTGTCA
The DNA here is from genome assembly GCA_039654565.1 of Peronia peronii. Classification (NCBI taxonomy): domain Eukaryota; kingdom Metazoa; phylum Mollusca; class Gastropoda; order Systellommatophora; family Onchidiidae; genus Peronia; species Peronia peronii. The sequence continues at coordinate 20,706 of JBCEWB010108329.1, read as the reverse complement.
AAAGAAGAGCTTTGACGACGCTGAACAATGAGCCCACAGCTGCTTCAGAATCAATGCATGACTGCTTCCAAAATGAAACCAATCGGCTTAAAGAGACAAACACGACAACCCTGTTCTTCAGCCGCATAAAGTACAAAATTTCAAGCTAGCTCTAACATCTAACAATGCTCTGTCTCGACTGGATCTAAGCTATAGGATAGACACAGTGTTGCAGTAAATGATGGATGTTAATGATTGGTCAACCAAACAAAATGGATCCATACCACATTAAACCAGAATATAAGCTAAACCAAAAGGAATATGTAGACTGTCATATAGTCATTCCAGTAAATGATGGATATCAATAACTGGTCACCGAAAAAATGGATTCATATCATATTTAAGCAGAATATAAGTTAAACCATGCAGGATATGTGGACTTTCTTACAGTTATTTCGATCTTGATCTCTTTAGGCATATCTGAGTCTGTCTCTCTGACGCTATTAGCGCAGAATGGCGAGCTTTCATTAATGAATGACATGACTCTAGTGCAGAAGCGTTTCTTACTGAGCTTGTTTTGAACGATGAACACAAAGTGGATTTTTGTTTATCGAATATTAGGATGACACGGACTACTAAGTTCGTAATCATCATTCTGACAGGATCAGCCGGTATTATTATATATTTCGCAGGACTGTCATATCCCACTTGCATTTCAAAACTTTTATTTTTTTAAATTTTCTTTTATTTATTTATTGATCTATTTATTAGTTTATTTATTTATTTATTTTTGGAAAGATTGTTGTGTCAAATATACATTAGTAGGAGTTCTATTTATAGTTTCTTTTTCTTCCAAAGCTACACTTTACCAGATGAAAAACGGCATAGTTGTTTGCGTGTATAAGCAGTGAACGAAACAACGGGATGAGTTTGTGACACAAAAATGATACAATCGGCAGTAGAAAGCCTAGCCTTGGGGAACTATGATAGTCACGATCTTACGTGAGTTTTCATTCTTTACTTGATCTAGAGAAACATACCATCATGCAATCAAAGCTAATAACGATTCGTCAAGCTGTGTTATCTCCTTCCCTAAAGTCTACTGAGACATTTTCAACATTCATAAAGAAATCTCTCAGCAAAGCGTTTGCTTCACAAGCGGAGAGCAAGTCATCTAAGCTGGCCCCAAGTCTTTGATGTTACCCGATATCATTGTCCCCCAATGTTTGTGGGATTTGCCACTGGCGCTAAGTAGATTATAACGAGAGGGGAGCAGTTCCTCAGTTCTAGCCATTTGTCAAGAGAGAAGAGCGATAACTGTCCTCTCTGGGGGTCGGTAATGATGTTCATCGTGGAGAATCAGCCGGTGAGTAAAGCTCTCTTATGCTGATCGCTGGACAGTCGGATGAGCAAACTAAGGCCGAGTTCATCAGTCTATCGAGTGCTTGATAATCAAACAATGGTGCGCGTTTCCTGTATTTTCCAATGGTCAGTTACCGGTATACACTGCATAAACAACACGATTTCATCCATTACCAAAATAATTCCACCCATCAAGTTAGATATTCGGTCTCATAAAGACTGGCAAATGGTTATCTGATGACGAACTCTAGCCACAGCCGCAGACAACTGAAATCCAACACAGAACAACTGACGTGATTAACATCAAAGTTACAAAGATATCACATTGACAAATAAGTGAATAATATTTTCTTTGGACGATGATTATAATTTGTTCAAATCGGTGAGTGCAGATTTATACATAATGCATAGAGCATGCACCCAGAGAGCGAGGGAGGGAGACAGACAGACAGAGAGAAAGAGAGAGACAGATCCAATGAAAGAGAGAGGGAGGAAGGGAGAAAGTTAAGAAAAAAAGGATAGATGGGGATGGTGAAAATTATGTCAGAATTGGTTTCAAATAACGGACGTATGAAGAGGTGTTTTTGATATCCACAAAGATCGTGTTCAAGACGTACGGCTGCGTCACTTCAGCCCACTTCCCACGGATTTGTGAAAGGATTCTATGGGAAACATAATGAAATTAGAAGTAAAATATTTGAAAGCCTGTTTCACTTTGCCAAATCTGAAAAATATATCAGCCAAGAGGCCACAAGGAAAAAAATACGTTAAGGTAAAAAATTGAATTTCAAAGCCATTGCTACTGCCATAAACTGCTTTATTCGAACCAATTTCCATTCGTGTATTTGGCCTGATACATCCTCGGAATTCAATCAAAAATTCCCACGGGGGAGCAATACCAAATTTCATCCCTGCCACTAATATTGGGACTTGGAGGACTTCGAGAACTTCGATGGACGGATTTACTCAGCATGATACTTTATCTAAACGATTGATGAGTGCTTTATTGAAATTTCGAACACCGAACTCTATCGCCTCCTCCCGCCTGCTGCTTAAAGTAATAGACTCGTGGCTTTACAGAATTACCAATCAGAGATGTATTTACCCCTGACGCAAATTATATTTGCTTGGAGAAATACAGTTTCTCTAAAAATAAATGGACTGTGAGTGTAACAGCTGTCTCCTTCTTTCGATTCAATTTATTTCTAATTACTCTCCGAGGATCAGAAAATGTTACCCGATATGGGAAGATGAAGTGGTGTAATAATGGTGGACGGAGAAAATAAGGGGATGTCTTATGTAACAGGTAATGTTATTCGGGCGAATATTAATTAATACATATGATCAAAATTATTTCTCAAATATATACACTGGGTCATCAGCTGTTTCATGCATCATGAAGGTTTTTTGTTTTTTTTTATGTCGCTATGGACTAATGGTATTATGGTTCTGTATGAGCTGTGACCATTAAACGTTGTGTGCGTACGCATGTTTACTTCGTTTTTTGTTTTTTGTTTTTTTTTTTTTGTTTACTTTGTTTTTTGTTTTGTTTGGTTTGGTTTTTTGGTTTTGGTTTCGTTTTTTGTATTTGTTTTATTTTTCTTTGTTTTTGTTCATGTCTTTAAAAATCATTAATATTTTATAACGCACTTCAAACAAGTATTAGGAAGTCTTGAGCATAATGAATAGCTTTTATTACAACCGCACAATGATATTGTTACTGCTATTATTATTAACATAAAGAAATGAATGAAGCATTGCAGCTGTCCAGAAAATCTTTAGTATTGTTCTTTAAAAATACCATTGAAATAAAGAACGTATTTTTGCACGATAAGAACGACAACAGATACTCACGTATGCTGTTCTGCGAGAAGTTTGCAAATGATTACATATTGTCATGCTATTCATTTATATTGTTGTTCTTGTTATTGTAGTTTGTTTTTTTTCCCCTGTCGTCACCCAAAATCGAGTCGTCATTGTAATACTTCCGACCAATGACCCTGCTGGTGTTTATTTGTCACAAACACGGCGACCAGTATTGAGAGGAGTCTCCCCTGTTTGACGTATTGTAGCCCCTTTCGTTTCCGATGTGAATGAAACTGGAATTATTGATCTCCGCAAAGTTTGCTGACGAAGAACATTTCCTGGCGTGATTTCCGCTCTTTTGTTCTTTTTTTTTTTTTTTCCTGAAGTTGGTGGTATTTGAGACTACGACTTTTACTATTGACAAGAGTAGGCATTGCTGCTACCGCACTTATTTTTCCCTTGCTAACAAGATGATGACCTTGATACAGATTATGACGCCCCTATTCTGATCAACACCTCTTTACTGATTCTGCCACAACGCTGTCGTCCTGGAGCTGGCGCCACCATGGTCGAATGTAGATCTGGTTGTTTCCGTGACGTTGACAAAGTATTCATTCCCGTTAAGGTTAACCTATTAGATCCTGCGGGATGTGCTCCCTGTCAATGATTCTGTGTCAGTCTCTAGGAATCAAAGTAGATAGGAACGGAGGAGGGAACATTATTTTGATATTACAGGTTGTTGACAACACTTTTTCTTTTTTTTTGTATGTTTGTCTGTTTGTTGTTGCTGTTGTTTTCTTTTTGTTTCGTTTTCTTTTCTTTTTGTGTACATATTGTACTGTGCTACTCTTATCTTATCGTATGCTTTTCATAGCAGCAGCTCCTTGCTAAAGAAGAAAATGAACATATATAAAGAGGAATATAGGGAAAAAAATGAGAAGAAAAGATGAAGCGAGTCGATCAGTATGAGAACCCGTGGTTATGGAACCATGTGGCCATCGATCAATGCATTCGCCTGCCTCATCGATTTGATCTGCTATGGGGCGTTTTGTTGTAGTGTTTGTTGCTGTTGTTACTGTTCTTTCAGTGTCTTGGCTGAAATCCCATTGTGTGCGACAAGAAAAGTTCAAATTCAGTTTGTACCTATGTTTTGTAAATGAAGAGCCTTAAACCTCCTGGGTTCACAAAATTCAATTATTCTGAGAACAAATAAAAGCATCATACTAATAACCGGGGCGATAATGAGGATACTCAGCGATCTGTGCGATACAGAATATTGCATGTGATAATGGACAGATAAAATATGTACAAAATGGTCTCCACATGTCGGGAAAAGCTGAAGTATTTCTCGCAAAATTTTTCTTCATATCACTTTCTAGAAAATTACCCCTTATGTCTGAATCCATGTGTCCTGTTCACAGTCATCATGATGTAGTTAAGTATCAGAGAGATTCACATCTCTGCAATGTGTGATAAATCCTGGAGATCTCTGACTTGCAATCTCATACAAAATTAAACACTTGTGTCTCTGGAGACAGTAAATCCTCCCCGACATCGCCATTTATGGCCATTGATTATATTCCTCTCAAGCTGCAGATTGAACTGCATACTATCTACCAGCTCTGATGTGGCACAATCTGCTATCTGCAACAGGAGTGACAGGTCATACTGCTGCCCACAGGCGATGATCAACATCAGCAGTGACAAAAGTCGAGGAGCTTGTCTCGTAAAAAAATCCCAGGAAGATTATCTTTCGTCGGAGCTTTTCTGCCATCTTAATCAAAACTGCTGTTTACCATGATACCATGAAGTTAAAAAAAAGCACACACAAATACACACAAACAGACACACTACAGGTATAACTATGCGTCAGAGATGCGTATGGCAGGATGATGAAAAGAGAAGAATATTGGAAAGAGGAAAGTGCCGGATCTAAACGGGCAGACATATAGCTTCCTGGACATGCTAACCAGCTAGTCAGTACGCCACATATGGCTCAATTATAAGAACAACATACAGAGCCATCCAGACAGACATGTATATTTTTAAAAAAAAGGAGGCATTATTTGTGTTGGGATTCAACGGTCCATGAACATGATTACAGCTCTATAGCGCCTAGCACTGTTGAACATGTTTATAAGTTTAAAGGGTATATCAAAGGACGTGTTTATAAAGATTGTAATGGGAAATTATAATTTCGAAAAACAAAACAAAAACTGGATATATAAGTGTAAAAGCATGCGGTGTGCAGATAGAACATTAACAGAAACTCACTATGGCGAGTGTCAAAAGATAGGTTGGGCAACGAAGGAATACGGATAAGAAAGACAAAATCAGTGCCGTTGGCCACCTATCTCGAATACGTGATGAAAAGCCTAAAAAATCAAGAAGGGTAAAAAATAATGAGATAGCGAGAAAGTCAAGAAATGTGTTATTATGGACCTGCTGTGAGGTAGGGAGAGAGGGGATGAGTTGACAGAGAGAAAGGAGAGACGATCTGACAGGAGAGAACGAAAGAGAATAGATGAGAATGGATAATGAAGAAAGAAAAGGAGTCCGATATTTGAGAGAGACAGAAGTTCAGAATGCAGAAAGAGAAATGAAGATATAGGAAGTGGCCAAACCAAGCAAGCATGGAAGACGGAGATAAGAACCGTTCCTATATGTTTATTCTTTATCGTCACACGCTCCCTTGTATTATGATTCTGAGCTGGCAAAGAGATTACGAGAAACTGAAGAAGGTCTGGGGGGTTAGTACAAGTACTAGCATCTACGAGTAAGGACACGCGTGAGCAGATAACTGATTTCATCTTTGTGAATTCCTCCATTCACTCGCTCACGCATCCATTCACTCACTAACTCACTCACTCACTCACTCACTCACTCACTCACTCACTCACTCACTCACTCACTCACTCTCTCTCTCACACTCACTCACTCACTCACTCATTCACACACTCATTCATTCACTCACTCACCCATTCACTCACTCACTCATTCGCTCACTCATTCACTCGCTCACTCACTCACTCACTCTCACTCCCTCACTCACTCACTCACTCACTCACTCTCACTCACTCACTCACTCACTCACTCACTCACTCACTCACTCATTCACTCATCACACAGCTAGTGCTATGGTGTTATGGTTTTGATTTTGTTCATTGCTCAAAAGTATGTGTGTTTGTTCATTTATTTATTTTTGTTGTTGTTGCTGCTGTTGTTGTAGCTATTGTCGTTATTGTAGTTGTTGTTCTTGCTACTGCTGTTGTTGTTGTTGACGTCATTTCAGGTGTGTGGGTTTTTTGTGCTGTGAATGTTGTTGCTGTTGCTGTTGTTGTTGTTGTTGTTTCCTCAGTCTTTAACAATGTCTTACTCTTCGTCAGTGTAACCGCCACACTCAATGCCTTCTTTTCCAATAAAGAATCGGATCAGCTATTTGCTGATTAGAACTAACCGCTATCCAACCAGAGGCAGAGCCCACCATCGTTGTCATTTGGCTGACTATGATCATCATCTCAAGAATGGCGAACTCGCTCAACATCACAAAGCAACGTTATCTCTTTGTCTTTACGTGAACGATTGCCGACATATTTCTCTTTGTCTTTGATGGTAGATTGTGCGAAGGCTGACTTTGACATCAAGGCACATAGGAGGTCAGCATTTGAAACAAAGCATAAACTATGAAATAGCCCTGTTCCATGCCGATGGCTACCGCCCACCTCCCACAGCCATTATCTGACTACAATAACGGCCTTCAGGCACGCCTCGGACACAGGCCATTTATCGCTATGAGATAAGACTTGATCAAGCGATGATCGAGAGATCGGCCAAACTGGGAACGACCCCGGCAAGACTTCCGTCGCCGAAGAAGGAAAATTGAAGGAAAGACAACGATATCTGACAAAAAACAAACAAAAACAAAACGAAGAACAAAAAAAAAAAAACCCAAAAAATCAGCACATTTACATTGAGAAAAAGCAAAGAAAAAAGGCTACAAGGAACAGGAAATGAGAAATAGCATCCATGAAGAAAGCAATCAAAAGAAAGTAAGCAACAGAAAACAGAGAATGGCAGGGAAAAAAAACAACAAAAAACAGCAAAATGTAAGACAGACCAAAGAAAAGAGAGAGAGAGAGAGATGTGTTAAAGACGACCAAAACGAGAGAGAGAGAGAGAAAGGTGTAAAAGAAGCCAAAAACGAAAAACGTGTAGAGAAGAAATTGGGATGATAATCATGAAGAGGAAACAGAGAGGGAAAATGAAGACATATGAAGAAAGACAAGAAAGAAAGAAGAAAGAAAGAACGAATTAAAGAAAGAAAGAAAGAGAGAGAGAAAGAAAGAAAGAAATTAGGAAGGCAATGAACTTACTGGCAACTGGACAATGGAACAGAGATGAATAAGATAGAATGATCGACGCATAATCATTACAATCGTCATGGAACAGGCCCAACAATGGGAGTTCTCGTGTTTCCCTGGCGGCCTCATCCATCAGTTTTTAACGTACGGTCTGGAGGATGTTCTTAAAATCTTTCGTAATATGACATTCAGAAAAATGTCCCTAATGACCGCTCCTTGAGCAAGCAGATAATGACCCTATGAATTATTATCAATCATAAATACGTGAATTCTGAACTTTAATCATAAATGACTAAAAATGTATGATCTTTTTTCTCTCTCTTTCTCTCTCTCTCTCTCTCTCCTCATTCTTCTTCTTCTTCTTTTTCTTCTTCTTCTTCTTCTGCCCTCCCTAAACCCCATCATTTTCCTTCTCTCTCATCTCTCATTCTCTCCTCTTATCATCTTATCGTTTTCTCTTCACTTTCTCTCTATTTGTCTGTTCTTCTTTAGCCCCCTCTTTCGCTCCTTCTCATAGTTACTCTGGTGCTTCCTATGGGATTAGAAAAAACAAACGCAAAGACAAATACATAGACAAATATATACACATACACACACATGGTCACCGATCACGCACTTGCACAGGCAATACTGTGTATCAAAGATGCGGGTGGAAGGGAGATGAAAAGAAACAGATACCGAAATGAGGAAAGTGCCGACATTCAGGACCGACGACATTCAGGTGACGAAGAAACAGAGAACATTTGCAGAGATCATACTTTGGCCCACAATGGTAACGATGAAGATTAGTGCACAACTCGTCAGAAGGCGCACCGATGACTCCAGGCCGAGACGAAAAAGACGTGTACACGCTGTCTATCACCACCTCCAACTGCTCTAAATCAAATGTCATCCTAGGCTGCAATATCTGTTATATCTGGCAAAATTTAATGTAACATATAATCTGTTTAAAGAATTTAAAATAAGAAAGTCAAAACTTATTATTATGCTGAAAACGAATGGAAAATAATTTATTTTTCGTATACTCCCATTTTATTTATATTTGAGTAGTTTTGGTGTCTGAAAGAGGCAGAAATTGTGTGGTGTGTCGGTACATAGCATGCCTTAAGCCCGTGCTTATTTTGCGTAATAGCCAATGCAGGCCACATTTTGATACCTATTTATCCAGTAGTTGTCTACCTCAACGCACGCTCTAGATAACCAAAATGGGGTTCGATCATAAATAAAACAGTGACAGCGATGTCTGCAATTCCAGGACATAGCCTGGATATATTACATTCAGCCCAGCTGATTTGTGTGGTTAGCTATCAATAATTAAATTCTCGAATGGCCATGCAGACAATGTGATTCTCGCACCTTGTATCTCGTGACTTAGCTCGTAGAAATGTGAGATGAAAATACGCGGTTGAGTACAAATATCACTTAATTTCATGATGACAGAATTGGAACTGCGATAATGTTATCACAACACTCGTGGCGAGATGATAATCACAGTTTAACAAGAGGATAATGACAATGTAGCAAATAATAAGAACTAGATATACTATTCTGGAGATCCGCTTATAACAGGGGTCGTCGCCTGGCATTGGAAATAATTAATCAGTTGCTGTATAATAGTGGGATTGCTAATGAAGGTTATGGCGGTTTTCAATTTATAAAATTCAGAAATATCCGCTTCTAACAGCCGTTGAAAACTAGTGTCACGTAGTAAACTGTGGATATATCTCAGCACACTGTAGATTGTATGGAGCAATCTATACAGTCAACCACTGCTGTGACCTCGGGCATTAGTCGGTCACCATCTACATTAGTGTATTCATAGTCAGGCTCTCGGCGTGTGACCTGCATGCCAGCCGGATAGCCTCGTCAGAGTGAGAAATACAAAATCCATACAATTTGTCCCGTACTGCTGTGACTCAAATTCACGCCTTTGTCTAGCCCGAAGATCTCATCAATCTGATTCTTTAGTTCCTGAGGTGGTCAGCCTATAGTGTCAAGGCCCGGGGCTGAGAGTGGTTTTACGGTGGCTAGCCGGTAGTCAGAGAGGCGTGGTACGAACGTGAATGCTGCCTGACAGGACAGATCGTTTGAGGTGGAAGGTCACCATCCACATACAGAGCATTAACCGGAAACTCATGCAGACAGCTCACTTGCCTGACAAATAGTAATGATCATCTGAGACAGGCGTATCCATTAGTCTCCGCAGGTCCCGGTAGGTGTAGAAACGCGAAGAAAGCCACGGGGAGCATTCTTCAGTGAAAATCTCACAGGAGTCATGAGATGTTGCATGAGAAAAGGGAGGAAGAGGACAAAAGTTCCCAGCGTATCTCACTGGAGTCACAACATGCTGAGTGGGAGGAAGACGAAAGCGGCAGTAAAAGTTCCCCAATGCAGCCACATCGAGGACTAATTATATGCAACACTATGGCATTTTTTTTTTCAATTCAAATAGTATCATTTTTCAGAAACCTGTAGTGTATGAAGAGAGTATGTCTGCTGGCTAGGTGCTGATAACCGACCTTTCAAAATGACTGTAGGTGACATCTGCCTGCCCTTTCCTCCTCCGTCTTTCTTCCCCCGATTGCTCTCTAAATTTGTAATATAGATAGATAAACAAATGACTACATAAATTTTAAAAATATAGACAAATAAAAAAATAAATAAATAAATAATGACGAACATTATGAGAGACAGTTGAAAGCCAAACGTTGTTATCGTCATGTACACTACTAAGACAAACTTTTGTTGTATGCTCAGTTGCTTGTGATATGAAGAAAGAGCAGCTGATATCACGGTATAGATTGTTCAGTCGTATTCTCTTACAGTTTGATCAAACATACATCTGCTCTGCAAAGTGATGAAGATCGAAGGGCAACATTTGTAACAATGTGTCACTATATCTTTCCTAATTTTCCATATAAGAGCAGGAACGTGCCTATTCTATAATAGAAAAATACATTCAAATCATATTATTCAATGTATCGAGAAACAATGGAATGGACAGTAATCCCCTTTTCATCATCATTGGTGCCCTTTCCAGTACAACTGCACGACGACCCCTGGTTTATGTACGTTCTGTATTCATGACTCGTGCCACAGAACTGCAAAATTAGTCAACTTTTATTTATAGATGTGCCCTCTATTCGTAACCGTGTAAATCAGTCAGCATCTGGATTCTATTACATGACAGCAACCTGTTGCTATAAGTTGTTTCACTTGTCAGATAGCAGAAGATAACATTTGTAACTACACTTTATTCATATATATTTCGAATTTGAGTTATTCACCCCATACCAACGACACAAAGCTGCTGGCTGATTACTGGGCCGGTCCTGTCACATTTTGTTTTGTCTGTCTGTTGGTGCTATTCCTTTGCTGTTATTTATAAACTTTCTCACTTGTTTCATATTTTACTGAAAACATATCTTCTCTTGCCTGTTTCCATTTTTAGAACATTGTTCTGTCTTCTCTCCTTTCATTTAAATCTGTATCTCTTTTCTTTTGCATACCTTTCTGTCATTAGATCAGTCAGTCATTCTCCCACTCCCCCTTTCAGTCTCGCTCGTTCTTCACTCGTTCTTTCTTCTTTCGAGTGTGTTCTATATATCGTATCAAGGATAATTGATACACAGTCATTCATAATATTATTTCTTTGAACTGAAGTACACTATTTCTTTGATCACGAGTACAATGTAGTGGACTGCTAACATGTTGATACTCGCCTCTCAATACACCAGTTCTTTGATCAAAGGCACAATGTAATCGACTGCAAACATACTGTTATTAATACAAATCTCGTGCCATTCACTTCAGAACACCACTTCATCCTGATTTGAACTCACATAACAAAGACGTCCCGTGTACGACCGCAATCCTCGGACTGTTATTGTGTGGATGCACGTGAGAGCCAACTTCATTTTACCAAACCTTTCTCCAATCTCACAGCTGGTGTCTCGGGGTCTCCAGCCAAAAGAAGGACCCATACTAACAACACAATAAGATTTGTAGTTCAGTCAAGTGCTGAGTCGGTCAAATGATCTAACCACGATATCGATATGTGGGAAAGGAAAAGGCAGGAAAAAATCAATGACAAAGGTGACATGCACAGTATTGTATTACGAGAATCTAATTTATGGAAAATACGAGTTGTAATACAATCCTTTAGACGTAGCCAGCTCTGGCGATATCGCAGCGACAATTAGAATTACTCAGAAATGCAGTGTAAATACAGCCGATGCTCTGGTAACTGCAATAATTGTTTGTTGTTGCCATTGTTACATTTTAATTTCTTTTTAATTTGTGCTATTACTTTTTCTTTGCCTTTTCCAGTGTAATTTAAGTATTTGTTTAAGTGTTGGCTTGCAGAGTTATGTTTGGCTGACTGTCAGTTGTGTCCACGGTCGTTTTGGCAGTTAAGATGAAAATCTGAGGCATTAAAAAATTAGTCTACCGGGAAACATGAGACATTCTAATTTAACAAGAGCAAACATCAGCTTACAACATGGTAATATTTAGGAAGAGATGAGGCGCCTTAATTTTTAAAAAAATTAGTGGAAGTTTAGAGTCGCATAATATCTTGAAAGCAGTCAGAACTCAAAAGAGGAACTTGCTATCACATAGACCGGTTAATTGCAGCAAGTATTTAGCAAATTTATTTCTGAGACATTGTTCCTCGCTGTGAATATATTTTAGGCCGCCACCATCTCATACAAACTTCAGACATCTTATGCTAAATGTAGAGGTTCTTGTTGCCTTGTTTCTCTTTTTCTTGCGGTCACGAAGCAATGGCAGATCGTTTAGACCAATTGCTTCCCTTTGACAGGCACAAGAGGTGTTGAACAAGCACATTGAAGAAGTAAAAAATTCACCTTACTTCTTGTATTCGAAAGGTACATCACAGAAAAATTTGATAAAATTATGACAGTGAGAAGACAACATTTTAATTAACCATGAATGTTTCGTAATTTTTCATAATGTAGCTTTCAAGCAAAGGGCACAAAAGTGCCTGGCAAAAGGAATTAATAGAGTTGGTCAAAACCATCCCTCCTTCAATTTTTCTCAACTCTTTGTGCAGACTAAGAGATCCACAAAGCAATAGGCCTGTACTCGGGACACTGAAGTTGCCAGCGTTTTGATGTATTGTGAAGACAACAATTCATGGTCTCAGACTAGGTTTTAGGGGTTTATTTTGTTAATTCTCACAGAATTTTCAGTGCATTTAATTTTCTCTGATTGTAGATTTTTTTTTCTGTGGTCTTCAATTGTGATATGTGGCTATTTTGTTTTGTTTTGTTTTGTTTTTGTTTTTGTTTTTTTCTGTCTTCGAAATTCTAAGAACACTTTCGCGAGAATATTGAGGAACAGTTGTGAATAGTGTTTTTAACTTTCATCGTTCTAAAAGATCACTTTAGCTGATAGAAAGGGTGGAAAACCAAGTCTATCCATACAGAGGATAGCAAAACATGTTGGAGAGAAATAATTCCTTCTAACATGAAAAAACAGTAAATAAATAATGAAAACACGCTCTCACAAAAGTTACGCTCTACCAAAGGTCCGACGATGCAAACATATTGGCAACATCTGTTACGAAAACTTTTAAAACTATTAGGTGCTTCTTCTTGTCGCATACTGTGGAGATAACTTTCTTTCTCCCGAGTTCTCACCCAGGCGACAAGATGGCTAACTTTTTTCGCTGGTTGGCTCATTCTTTCTTCGTTGTCGACAGAGGTTGTGAAGAAGAGCGGAAAGGGGGGACAATGATTTTTTTTTGGGGGGGGGGGGAGCAAATAACAAATGAAATAATAATATGAAGATAAAGATGTCTGATTTATGAGCTGTGTATTGTGTGTGTGTGTGTGTGTGTGTTTTGGTAGAAAAACAGCCGAGGCGTAATGGAAAAGAAGAGAGGGGCGGATGGCTTCAATAAAAGAGTATCTAATGATATGAATATTAACATGAATAACAGACCGTCTTTCATAACCAAAAAAGAAAATCTACTTTTGAATCAATTACTTTATGTAAAGTACAATTTCTAGCTGTTTCTTCGTCTGCCCGTTTGCCTGAGTCGTCATGTCTCCATAGGATTTCAAAGCAGGACATATTCATTCGCCAAAACTCCACTAAAACATCTTCTACAATCACACAACACACTCTTCAATCCACTAACTCTCCAATGACTGACGAGTCCACTTCAACAAAGTATCCAGTCGGTTAACACCATCAATCATTCATCAAGGGTCTTTTGTCCTGGCAAAACAAGAGAGCTGCTATTGTTGTTGGTCGAGTCAGTTAGGCCGAGCGCTTACTCGGGCACAAAATATTTCAACAAAGCCATCGCTTCCACATACAATTACGTGCAGTGCCTGTCGGCCAATTTGTTCCACAGTCCAAACGTTTCCAGTGGAATGGCCAAACATTAAGTAAAAAAAACACACAATTGCTATGCATAAAGTGTTGACACCTGAAGCCAGTGTCATGTTACGCACTGATTACGCTATTTCTCATGTCATTGTCGGTGTTATTTTCTTCGTACCTGAAAGTTTGCCAGGCGCTATCCCATCCTCGTTCAGACAGGAGCAATTGTTCATTGTTCAGTGAACAATATTTGCTGATTTTTTTTCAAAGCATAGATTATAAGCTATCTTAATTGAGTCCGTTCGAAAACAAAACCCGTGGTTTTCGTTTTTCGAAGAATCACGGCTTGAATACTGGTTACAGTATTATAGTAGTTGGCACACAGGGAAAATAGCACACAGAACGCAACAATTTTGGCAAACTAAGCTCATCATAAAATAATCCGCGATGAACAGTTCAATGAAAGTCCGTTGAACGTCAATGTTTTTACCAGGTAAGCTTCATCAGCAATCCTGATGTCATAGATGTTGTGCAATATAAAGCAGCTGAAAATCCTGATTACACGGGCTATATGTAAAAATAACGACCAAGGGCATGGCAGCCACTTGGCAGGCAAACTGGAAGGCATGACCAATCAGTGATGTTATGATGTATGTGTCTGGAAGACGAAACAAACTGATAACTTGCGACAATCTCCTTGCGATCTACTCCTTGACTCACGCTCATTATACTTTCCTGAAAAAAATGTCTTAACTCGTCCAAAAATGTCCACGCTTTATTAAACACACAATTTGCACTCAAGCTCTGATGCTTGTTTATTTCTTCTAAAAGCTTTATTCTTACTTTGGCCGAGTAACTTACCCTCTGGCAAGTTATTCCAAACTGAGGAAGCAGGTTAGATAAATAACAAAACAAACAAACAAAAAAGAAACAGCCTAAATAAGAAAAATAAAAATTGAATACTGAAAACCAAAGGTGGTTTGATTTTGCCTCCGAGGCGCATCATTGTTTGGAGAATTATTTACATGAAATTCATTCAGATGATACATACCACGAAGTTTTTGATCTTTCGCAGGCAAATTCACAAAGCAGAGCTTGCGCGTCCGCCTACATCGAACGGCTTTTGTTGAAAGCCACAATCTCCCATTTCGCCCACACACCAGTTTCCTGAGGCCGCTGACAAATCAACAAAGTGGATTATTGTAATTCTATGATAAAATTTAACTGCTCTCTTTCCTCTTCTCTAAAACTATAGAATGAAGCTGCTTTCCTGAATATTCGTTCCATTCAAGAAGGCTAATCATTATATTCTCTGTAGCGCCATTCTCAAAAGTTGCCTTACTGATTGAGATATCGCAGAATGTTGCCAGAAGCATCAATTCTTTACAGTCTTTTCATTTTTATGAAGTAATTATAGATGGCCGCAGTTTGTCTGTTTGGGTTATAATTGTAAGGATTGTAATTAGTGTTTCCAAAGTATGAATAGTGAAGATTTATACATGATAAAACTGTAGTATCTGAATTCAAAAGGGGGTGGTATGATTGCATAACATCTCAGATCTTGGATTCACTGCTCATTTGCAACACAAATATTTCTGTCATCTGCATGCAAGCATAAGGTGTTTTATTAATAATTTCGGAAAATTTTGGCTGGTCAGCAGAGTGTTCATAAACAAAACAGTAATCAGGCTGATGTTTCCTTTAGTAAGCACACTTCCAATTAATAGGCCTACTTGAACTAGGCTGCCGTGAAGCAGCTCATCACATTTGATTTATTCCTTGTTTAGTAAATATGATTTCAAGCTCGAAAGCAAGAGATAAAACTGTAATGCCTTCAGTGCCGACTACAGTGTCTGATTTTGAAGATGTAATTCGCAGTTAATGCAACTGTATGTTCGCCAAATCTCCCCGAGAGAGACAGCGGGGTATAAAGTGCAGCGATATAAAGAATTCAGAGCTGATTTCCTGCTCTGGCAGTTTCAGACTGTAATCTTATTATAAAGCCACAAAGCAAGTCATAGATAGTATGGTTTCTGGATAGAATTTAAAGGATTTTTTTTCTGCAACGACAGCATGGGTCCCCAAGTATTCCCCAAGTTTTCTGTTCAGAAATCTAAGAAAATATTATTCAAGGGATTAGTTTCCCGTGGAAGAAGATTGTAGTGAGATAGAGATTGAACAACAGTAAAAGGAACCTTGCTGGAATTGCCCGTGCAATCTTACTGATCTTACATGGAGAGTTTTCTGGTGTGTTGTAGCCTACACTATGAATCTCTGGTCTCTGTTAAGTTTCATTAAGAAAGAAACATCAAGTGCATCTCTGGTTTAAGAGAAATTAAAAGAAACGGCAATAACATTTCACTGACGTCCCAGCCAACAGAACGAGGTCATTCCATCAATGCCGGGAAAAGACAAGGAAATCTTCAGATAATCGGATAGACTTAGCGTGTGCCGGCATGAAAATCACGAGGTTTAGCAGAGAGGTTTTTCCCGCCGAGATGCAAAGGTAATTCGCCCAAATCACATGTTTCCGATTCTGTCAGTGCGGATGATCACTGAAGCACTTCGAATCAGACAAGGGTCCCTCCATAGCTTGAACCAAGCGGCAGCAATCTGATGACTCAGGACAACGGTACTTGCCCTGTCTCTCACTCTTTTTTTCTCCCTCTCGCTCTCTTTCTTTCTCTCTCTCCCTCTTTCGTAAGAAAAAAAAGAAAAGTAGAGGAAATGATTATTAAAAGGCCCGGAGTTTCTGCCATTTGAAGGGATTTCACGTGGTGTCTTTTTTTTTTACATCATATTTCGCATTTTCTTTTTTTTTTTTTTTTTCTGCTCCAGGCTTCCATTTTTTGTTTTGTTGTTTTGGTTTTTGGTTTCTTTTTTTCATAATCAGGAGACTCTGTGGTCATCAGAGGAGATTTAATGGTGCACAGAAGATGAATGGGCGGCATATTTGGCCCCTAGTAAGCTATGACGGGGATTTCTCTTCTTGTTGTTTGTCGTCTTCTATGGTCCTGGACAGTCAGGTAAGAGCACAAAACATAGAGTTAACTCATGTCAATCGGTAGTTATGCAACCGGCAAACAGGACACACATTCAGCCCATACTTCGTTCATACAACAAAACAATGTCCCTGATGTTTTCTGGCCTATCTGCTCTAATTGCCTTGCTGGTTTATACTACTTCTACAACGTTTGAATATCACAATTCCATGTCATTTCTATTTCAAACTATTAAAGAGAACAGCGCCATTTCGGAAGAAGGAGAGGGAAGCTTCATGTATTTCATTTGTTTGGGAACCGTCGATAAAAATCGTCTCGCAGAGGTTTGAAGTTATCTGACATGTTGAGATTTTAGCGAAGTGATATTTAACTGGGAGAAGACAAACAACTCAAAGAAACAGACATAGACAACCAGTCTACATGAAAGAAACTGCAGAGAATTCTGAAAAAAGCGCTTCACTTCAGTGTCTGCTGTTCTTGCGTCACGTAGACAATGAGCATGCCGCATTCAAAGGCTTACATTTGAGTGTCAGTCTGTCTCTATTCACAGTCGATCCATGTCAACTAGACACTGTAGTGACTGTCTGCACTTCAGATATATAGGCTACATTATCTAACTATTGTCATGTTATCAAGCAATAATGTTGAGCACCAATTATATGGGTGCAGCTATCTTCAGGGCTGCAACAGAGGTATCGACAAGCTATAATTTGATATTATTTGTGCAACGAGTGCAGTCTTTGGTTGGGGAGTAAGAGAGGTACGGGAGAACGGGGTTGAAGAGAGGAGGAGAAGTACCTGTGTTTGATCTCTTTCATCGAATATTAACCATTTTAGAGTCTATGGTAAAAAAAAAAATATCTTTCCCGTTCCCGCAATTCCGATTTAAAGGGGTCCTCAGACTGAAATGCAACGTTTTCGTTTTTTTTTTTTTCGCTTTCTAAGCGTGTGTTCATTGGCTTTCTGAAAAGATTTTTAATTTCATGAGAGATTAATGAATCGGTCAAATACCAGCATATCTCCAATAAAATATTCTGTGGCCATTAATGCACGCAATATGTCCGCCAAAAACATAGGAAATTAGTTTTCCTCAATTGTCTCTTTCCCCTATTCTTCAAATCCATTAGCCGGAGTTTCACACACGACATTCTGTTTTTCTCAGACATTGTGCTATCAGTTGGTTTCTGAGGCACATGCATACAAGCAGTTCACATTGTGAGCGAGCTATTGAATAAATAAATCTGCTGTTGTTGCTGTGAGGCAGATTTTGCTTTATCTCATTGTCCAACTGCCCTTATTATCATCGCCATGCCTCAGGACAGTAGTTCTGATCAAACCCTTTTGCATTGCCAGACAATGCATATATCAGTACTCGAAACATAGAGAACACTGTCGGTCTGATGTATTCTAACGGTGACAATCTCTCTCTCTCTCTCTCTCACACACACACACACACATACACACACACACACACCTCTCTCCCATGCAAGACATTGCGGCTTGTATTACTCCAGATTACCTAATGCATTAATAAGTGAGGCACTGGAGATCACAGTAAAGCTGATAAAAGAGAGAGACAGAAGGAGGAAGAAAGTAGGAAACAATGATGAGATGTAAAATCGAACTTTTCATCGCATCATCAGCCTGGTTGTACTGTAAATTAGACTGCCTTGTGAAACAGAAATTTGCTGGTGGGCAGACAAGATTTAAATGTCAAATTAACTGAAGACAACTCTATGTCGCTAGGCTTTGTTGCAAGTATGCTGAAGTTGTGCAATAATGGCAAACCAAAAGTAAACAATTTGGCTGACTATGGCAAACTTCCTTTAGAATTCACCCGTCATTTCTTAAACCCTCCTTCCCACCGTTCCCAGTGCTCACAATGTTCCTACATCTAGCAAGTTAAATATATAGGGTGTGGTTATTTAGTAAGCCATGTGGCAATCTGATTGTCTGATGCTCCCTTCGACTGCATTTCTTTTTCGTGATTTCATTATGGCTTCTAAAAAATCAAAGACAAGTAGTTTCTTGTTAGTATTTCACCATACTTATGGAATGTCTGGGTTTGGCTATAACTGCATATCAGCACGATCACAGCTTCAATGCACCCAGTTTGGTTGACGACGTTTACAAGCTAGTAAGATATATCAAAAACATAAGGTATCAAAACAGTGTGAAAGGGAAAGCTCACAACAACAAAGTATACGGAATCATGCCGCTTGCCTGGTGGAACATGGACTAACTTTGTATATTTTGCATGTATATGGAAGAAAGATTAGAGACATTTGTAATACTATAAATTTCTTTTTCTATCCCTTTAAATGGACTTTTTTCTGACTCTTTAACTGTACTTTTTTCTTCTTCTGCATTTCCCGAGAAAGATTTTTTTTTTCTTTCAAGTGGAGCAAAGTTAAGCATTCATTGAAAGAAAAACCAATGGGGGAGCCGGATGTGATAGCACGTAAGTGACAACGGAGTTTTACAATATATTCCAAATACCAATTCCATCTATATGTAGATCTATATGATATTAGAAGAAAGTAACATTGTCTGTGATGCGCCATTTAACTTTTTCAATGCAATGGCAACAAACCGAGAGTGGATTAAAGTCATTCCTAAATCAATAAAAACATCTACCGTTACTTAAAACGATCTATAAAAGTGCCACGATAAAAGCACACGGACTGCTAAAATAACAAGAAAAACAATGTAAATTCACACTTCCATCATAAACACGGATACGCTAAATGCGCCCTGTAGTTTCCTCTGACACGACAAGCACTGCACACAATAATGCAAAAAAGGGTGCCTTTGGGAAGAAAACGATACACTGAAAAACAATGTTCGTGGGCACTTTGCGGTAGCTGAGAACAAAATTACACGCATGAGATTTGTTTGTCAGTCGCCAGCTCAGACGGATTTCTTCATTACTACCAACATTCTCTGTTTCCTCAGCATTACCAAAATCTTTTTGCTCAAGAGAAACCTGGCGTGCATGGCACTGCGTCGACTAGAAAGCTAGAAAAGAGAAAAAGGCAATTCGAAATTATCGGGATTAAAAACGTTGATAGCTCAGGTCGTTAAAACATGATGACAATTAGTGAGATGAGCACAGAGAAGCTAATGTTTGTGAGGTTTGATGTAACCAGAGTATGACAGAAATATGATACAGTAACAAGGTGACCCAGAGGGGAGGAAAAAAATAATGAAATGGAGAATAGAGACAGAGGGATATGAGGAAGAATGGGATGAGGAAATGCGGACTTTGACAAAACGCATTTCCCGTCATGCACCACTGAATTCGTTCTCCACCTATTCACATACAGCTTTTCCCAAGATGAACTACAATGTGTTGTATCACTTCAGTTTCTAGAACAGTGTCTATTTTTTACTTTCTCTAACCCCACAGACCACAAAATGAAATCTTACTTTCCTCTCGATAGAAGTTTCTGGAGAAAAAAGGTGTTGTCAGAAAGAGAGAACGAGCTAGAATATAAACATCATTCATGTAAAGTTTAACCCTAAGGTTTCATTTGTCGCTCAATTTTCCAGCCTGCAGACATTGTTTTAAGAGCTCATGTAGAAAAAAAAATATGAACCGGTTATTGTTTTAGGGCATCAGATTGCAACATTCCTGGAGATTTTATGCATAATCCGCAAGCATCGTTTTTAAGGCAAAGCAACTGAATGCTGACATTATAAATCGGAATTACGACACAATAACTGCAATAACAAATTGGAACATGAAGCTGACAGAGAGAGAAAAGGAGAGTGTGTGTGTGTGTGTGTGTGTGTGTGTGTGTGTGTGTGTGTGTGTGTGTGTGTGTGTGTGTGTGTGTGTG
>JBCEWB010108297.1:0-11897 GCA_039654565.1 Peronia peronii | reverse complement strand
GGGGTGGGAGAGGATGGGGGATGGAAGGATGGAGAAGTTTGAAATTTGAGAATCCATTTGCTGAAGAACCGTGTTAGTGCTGTAATTGCTGCCAATTTTTCTTTCTCTTTCTTTCTTTACTTTCTTACCTTCTTCAGATCCAAAAATTTGCCAGTGTAGCTGCTACAACTTTAGAGATACTTGTTCTTTCATTCAGAATTTCCTACCTAGGACTAACATACAGACCCACTCTCGTCAATCACTTGACAGCTCGTGCACCCACTTATTTATTCACCCATTCATTATTTCCCCCATGCACTCAGCTCATTCTCAGTCACTCTTTATTTCTCTCTCACTTCTCATCTCTAACGCCGGATCTGGGATCTTGGCAGAGATGTTAGAAAAGTTGGGGGAAGGGGGGGGGGGGGGGGGAAAACAGAGCTGGAGGCACAAGAGCACTGTTCACATCAATACCTGGAATCTTTTGATAGATGCCGCCTGCCATGGATCAGGGAATGTCAAGAGATACGATTAGATTCCAAACCAGGCGTATATCTGTTATTTTATTGTCTTCACATAACAATCAGTAACAGTGGATGCTGTGGATTGCTCATGGCAAGGAAGAGAACAGACACCTATTGGTCCACAGTCAACTGGAGCCGAGTGGGCAGAGTGTTAAATATGCATGAGTAGTGACTGCGGTGGACTGACCCAGTGACCAGTTTGGAACAGGACGTACATATATATATTTTATATGTCTTTTAGCATGTTATTGGATGTATTCGTGCTGTTGAAGTGATTAATATTATTATGATGTTTATTTATGAAAAAAGAGAACCTCTGTTACTAACATATGTGTGTCAAAAGTGTTCTATAATTAGAAAATTAATATTTGTCATGAATACCATATTTATTTCATGATCCAGGTTTTTACAGCAAAGCTCAAGCCTCTTTTCTGTTCACCCTGGACATCTTTCAAAGACTGGCATTTTAGACTTGCATCTATAGACAAAAGGTCAGCCAGTCTAATGCGCGTGTATGGAAAAGACAGTCGGCTGTGTTTACATGGGAAACCAGGTCAAATATGTTTTTTTTTTTTTGTTGCAAAGGTCTAGATTTAGATCAGTCTAAATAAGTTATTATTTAAAAACATTATAATATTATAAACATTATTTATTTATTTATCTAAATACAATAACATAACCAAAACAAAACACCTGTCTTATCTCTCGATGATTGCATTCTACAAACAATGATCAAAAACATGATGAAGCTATCACAACATGGAAAAGTAAGCAGAGGATAGATGTTTACGAAACTGTAGTTCACATGGTATGACGTCATATCACACATGCGCAGTACCCCAACCCGACTGACCTTCTGTCTGTAGACACAAGTGCGTTTTAGGAGGATTGTCAAAATCTTTGTGTTTTTTATATTAAAATAATCTTGTTTTATTTCACTTGGGAAAGGGGAAAAGTTCCTGTTCCGAATACATGTAACATAAACAGAGACTATATGAGACGTGACACGATGAAATCAGGCGCTCGTCAAACTGAGGCAAGCGGAGAAATCACATATTTTTCAACAGTGAACAAATTTTAACGTAATTTTTTTTTCTTCACAAAACCCTTCATTATCAATCTAACAATGTATTTCGGAGTTAAATTTGCTGAAATAGATTGAGTTAAGGCCCCAAAATTGCAGTTTAGTGGCATGGGCTAACAAAGATTAATAAGGATTTACAAAAGTGATCAGCCATTTTCTCACTTAAATTGAGCTGCAACAACAGGTCACCCCCATCGTCTTTCTTGCCAATAGATCGACATCTACTTAAGGTAGAACAAAAATGTTTTCACACACAGAAAGGGAAATGGATAAACTTAACTTTGGTACCAATAACTCCATATGCTCAAAATTTGACAAGAGCCTGATTTCATCGTGTCGCATCTCATATTATATTTTTTGTTTGTCATCAAATTTAATCATAATTGTAACATTTAGTTTTTGTTTGTGTGTTTTTTGTGCTACTCATTTTATAAGACATTACTAAACAAAAAAAATTTAAACTGGATCTGAAAAATCTGCAGAGAAAAAATTTTCTGGCTTTATTGCTTTATCCTTCTGCTGTATTTATCAATTATTATACTAGAAGCTCAGGCTGTGTTACTGCAGGCTATGTACATGCTCCTTCATACTATTCATACTCATAGTCATGTGGCTTTTTCATGAATCTGTTCTGTTTTTTTTTTTTCAGACTATTCTGTGGCATGAGGTTAATGAGAAGCATAGTACACCTTTACAGACAAAGATGCATGTCTCTCATGATCTGCAGTATGGTGTATTAGACATGCATATATTAAATAAAATGCATAGTGGTGCTCCAAGAAAGACAGAATCAAACTATAATCAGCCGTGGCATCAGTCCACAACGAGAGGAAACGACAGTATATCCTCTTCCTCGACGTTTACAAACAAATGGAACTTTTATGGGAAGCAACACCCTCCAAGTTGTAATCAGAGTGGTGTCACAAATTATTATCCAGTCAATGCTTTGTGTGCTGGTATACAGCAGCTCCCAGCCATAAGATTTCCAGCACCCAAAGTACATGACAGAAAATGTCCAGACTGTGCAGCAGGAAAATCGGTGTGTGTATGTAGTTAAGCTGCTTTCTTTGGAATATTATTTCACAGCCATGTGTTGATGCAGTAATATCACAAATATTTTATGGTTTAACTTTCAGTTTATCAGCTGTGATATAATATGAAAACTTGAAGCTAAAAGGATGGAACAGTTTTATTCAGCAAAATTCTTATCCAAAATAAAATATTAAAAATGCATTGTCACTGTTAAAAACTGGGTTCCCAGATACCTATATTTTTATGGTGATATTTATTGGCATAGAGGATATGCATACATTATCTTTGTCATAAGTAAGCCAAGCAACCCTCACAATGGAAATAGTTTTAAATGCATTTTAAAAAGAATTCAGCCTGGAACTAGGTCTCTTTGTCAAAGATAAAAATATTCTGGTGTGTCAAATCCTTTAGGTGCATAAATTAAAGTTCGTTGGTGAAAATTTCTGTCTCTATAATGTTAAGTGTCTCATATAAAAATGGAATGCTGGGATTTGAACAGCAGTAGTATACTTCTGTGCACACTGTCAATAAATAAAAATGTATTGTTCAGATTCAACAGTTATGTAGTAACAAAAATAGTCAGTAAAACTGCGGACATTTGTTGAAGTATAAACAGAGTGTATCTCATTAAAAACATTCACATGTATCAGTGTGGAATAACATATAGTTATTCTCTGACAAGTTTGTTAGGGTGAGGCAGTGATTTGGACATTTAGTTAACTATTCAGCTTCATTATAATTTGGCAGCTGTTTAATTTTCATTTTTTTTCTTTATCTTTTCATTATCCAGGGTCATATTAGACATATTGGACGTTGGAGATTGATGGATTCACCGTGAATGCAAGAACCAGCAGTTCACCACTGAAATATTTATACTGTTAGGTAGTATAAATTTTGATGGAGTTCAAATAATAAATTTTTTTTTAGTAAGTGTTGAAACATAGCTGTCATAATATATGAATATAATGCATGATTTTGTCACTGGATTTATTACGAAAACACAATGAGAAAAGTTATGTGGTTTGTGTGTTGTTTGCTTAATATTTTTCATGAAAGATGCCAGAAGTAGAGTAGAGCTTCATTTTTTTTTTTTTCTCGAATATTTCTATCTGTCCAAATGAAGATATATATATACTGAGTATTCATCAGTTGCATATTATCATTACTGCGTGCATTCTACATTCTATTATTTGACAGACATACATTATGTATTAACAAGTGTTGAAACTTTAAAGCATTTGGACTTTATATAAGAAATTAATACTTTGGAAACTTCTTTATAAGTGTGATTCTTTTTTGTCCTTGCACTATTATAAAAAGATTTGGGTATCAGTTTTACTGGAGAAATGATATGGGTGATTCAGTGGTGGTAACTGTAACTAAGGACAGAATACTTTAAACTGAATCTAAAAATATTAAGCGGGAACGAAAGAGGTTATAGTATTTATAACTAGAATCAGTAACGGCGGTCTCCGCACATTGACTCAGTGCACCCAACAGACTGCTGCCATTGCTCACTCAGTGCTGCAAGTGCTTATTAGGTCAGCCTCTATAGCACTACTAATGTACTCCGCTCGGAGTCAATTTGTGCTACTATTCTTTAAATATCTCTGCTCTGAAATTACACAAATGTATCAAACTTACCTCAATTCTTGCATATTCTTTTTGCTAAGTATAGTGGAACTCTGATATTAAGAAATCGAAAGGACCAGGACTTTTATTTTCTTAATATCCAACAGAGACCATAAAACAAGAGGGGTGACCCATACATTGACTCATCATTAGTATTAATTATTTCCCCTGATAAATGTCCCCTTACAAAGCCTGTGCATGCGTTTTTCAATTTGTTTCATTCATTTTTTTGCTCGTTTTATTTTTCCTCCTTGAGTATGAAGGCAGTTGAGAAATTACTGAACGATATGTTTTACTCTGCCCTGAAAGCTAGAGTAATGTGCTGCAATTTGTAGGCTAAACAATAAACTGCGCTTGTTACAGTTTGGCAGAACATTCCTTAACATGGTAAAAATTACTCCTCTTCCTCCCCACCCGGCCCGCCCTGCCCAAACCGCTTTACTTCCACCTGTGTGAACAAAGATACATCATCAGCACCCCAGGTTGTTTTACCTGGGCCTAGCCTATTGCATAAGTATCACGCAAACGTTGTCTCACCTTCAATCATTAGTGTGCAATCAGAGTCAGCGGGCATAGTTAAGACTTTGAACAAACGAAAAGATGGTAGCGCGTGCAGTTTAATCATCTTTGGCATGCCGTCGCGTGGTTTTACTCATCAGTTTCCGGGAAAATTATTTCCTTGTAAGAGAGATCGAGAGGGTTGGCATTTCGCAAAGTCAGAGATTTTATTAGAGGAAAGAATAAAGACATACAACAGGACTGCGTTTTCTTTTCTTTTTTACTGAAATTTCGCAACATCCAATTTGTAATGTCAGAGTTCCATTGTAATACATTTTTTTTTTTACATCGTTGTTCTGTTTCTTTTTTAATTATCATTTTTTAACTTGAGGCCTTCAGGTGCAAATATACCTTTGCTATTAGAGCATAGCCAGAAGTGAGAATTTTAATTATTGAAAAATGAGTGGAGGTGAAACACATGTAAACAGTGGAGAAGGACAGTGAGACTGGTCACTTTCTAATATTGCATTGATACATTAAGAGCTGTGGAAGAGCTCCAGAAAGGCAATGAAGAAGTATGGAAGGAAAATGGAAAAGATTCTTTGTTTCTTTCTCTCCAGACTTTTACAATTTACTTCCTAATATAATACAAAGATGACATGTGTTACTACAGGTAATATCCTCATTGTAGAATTGTTGATGTACATACATCTTAACCCTAGACCTGCATATATATATATATATATAAAAAACGGGTGAAACAAAGCCCTGCAAGCAACACCCGTTTTTATTCGTAGGGACTCCTCGTTCCACTGTGATATTGCTCATCCTGTCACTTAAATTTGGGGTTTATCGGCCCCCGTTTTGTCAAATTATCGCCATAATAAGTATATGCAGTTCAATATATGCTCCTTCAAAAGGTAAACAAAACTTTGCCTAGTAGAACAGTGAGAAATTCCATGCCCAAAGATGAAATCCTCCCACACAAAAGAGAAGAACAGAAATCAAGGACCACATGGCCCACTCAAGTCCTCTCAAAGAAACGATAATGCGTGAGAAGAGTATCAGATATGTGTAGTCTCTTTGTTTATACCATATTGAATAATAATGCAGACTCCCCTGACCACTTAATGCACTCAACAAGTTTCACATTAACATTAACCAGTGATCAAGAAATTGAGAGCGGAAGTGAGCTCACGGCATCACAATGGTGGCACTTCAATTGCACTGGCCTTGGCCCGAAACCACACACGCGGGGTCACGAGTATCAGGTTACCTCGCGGGCGCTGCGCCGTGGCGGGAAAACAGACTGATTTATAGGGCTGTTTCTTCATTAAATTACCTCTTTATGTTAAGGAATGCAAGAATGGGTTCTCTTCGACTGTACTAAGCTTAAATGATTGTAGAGTTTCGTGGAAAAAACAGACCTCTAGCTTAAATACTTTTGCCAGAAAACTCTTCTGAGGTTGGGCTAATTTTCATCTCAATATATAATTATGAGCAATACTTTCAATTACTGTTAATTACACTACCATGCGAGGGACCTAATGTAGATTTCCTGACATTATAGACAATACCTTTATGCATATATACGTCAAATTTAGTTGCCTCATCACCGCAAATGATGCCTCCACGGCAGTTTTTATCCTCATGCAGCTGTTTTTAATCCATTCAGTAAATGATACTCGAGAGCCGAATGAATTTCTGTAGGCATTATTACTTTCTTGTCCTTCACTAAAACAGAGAAAACAAGCACATATATAGCACTTTCATATCATAACTGTTGATTATTTTGGAGACTCCACATTCAGTCATAAACACATTTCCTACTTTCCTCCCATAAATATAGATTACGTGTGTGAGACAAAAAGTTAATCCTGATCCAGTAACTTCCGTTTGATGGCCTTTCCTTTGACTGGTTTAGTTGGAACTGCTACACAAAACATTGGACTGACTTGAAGAAGATGAGAATTCATTATGAACCTCAGTATTTCTAAATCATTATGAATGCCATTGGCCCGTTTTCAAGCTTTGATATGAACTGGTAGCTGTTTTCTGTACCTTGCTCTTTACTCTCTGTAAGGCCAGAGGTTGTCCCTTTGTTTTGCACCTCAGTTCTTCAGTGGGGATCAGCCTTTAGTTTTCTTTTGATGAAAGAAGTGAGAAACTCTTCTTCATTTGTCAGAGGCCCGTCTTTAACTTTGTTATGATTGTCATCAATTGTGGTGTATAACCGTCAAATGTGTGTTGATGTCACGTCACACATTCACTTACGAAAGTTAAAGGTGTCAGAAGAAATTTTGAGGGTATTGAATAATCAATGGGATTAAAAAACAGAATGAGGTACTGGTACATATGCTGGTGTTCTCCATCACATGATATTTCTTCAGTGCTCTCTGCGCCAACCAACACTACACATGTATTACATTTTCACTTTCTGCCACGTTCCTTTTCCTTGTGACACATGCTAATCTTAGTTGTGCACCTTAAGTGCACACGGAACAGGGTTGAGGTGTTGTTGAACCATCAGAAGTACACCAGATATCATTATTGTATTCAGCTAGTTCTTTGACTGCTTTAAATGCAACAGCACTTTGTCCCTGTTTGACATCTCTAATAGATGAGAGATACCTTTGGCATAGGCACTTAGAGTGGGTCCCATCTTATTCTTCTCTCATATCAATAGTAAAAGCAAAATTAATACCTGTTTTCACTGTCCCATACACATATGTTTTTTTGTTGTTTTTAAAAATTATTTTATTATTTTGTGTG
This sequence comes from Peronia peronii, assembly GCA_039654565.1. Taxonomy (NCBI): domain Eukaryota; kingdom Metazoa; phylum Mollusca; class Gastropoda; order Systellommatophora; family Onchidiidae; genus Peronia; species Peronia peronii. The sequence goes on along the minus strand of JBCEWB010108297.1, from coordinate 4,376 downwards.
CATATTTCATTGTTCTGAGTCATATTTTTCCTTCCACAGGATCTACACATTTCATTCAATATAGCTCTGTGTGTGTGTGTGTGTGTGTGTGTGTCTGTCTGTCTGTCTCTCCAATGAATGTTCTTCCTTTGTAAGCACACATGAAAGATATCAAACACCATTCAGTTTGGAGCTGTTAAAGAAAATTTTGTCTTGATAAGCACAGGTTGTGATGTTCACACCGTTATAGCTTTAAAAGTAATGATGACGAGGTTATGAAATTTAGAGGATTAAGAGTTTAAATGTAGCAGATCACAATCATACAAAAACTGAACAGTCACAATGTGGGATATCTGAGGTATGTATAATTAATTACCTAACTAATTAGAGGCAGAAATGTAGGTTTCTATGCATAGTTTTTCAAACATCTATATCACTCATACTAGCAATCATAGAGACATGGGATTTCCATTGTTCTAAAGAGCTTAAACTAAACTTTCAAATGAATTCTTTAAATCTGGATGGGGAAGAATTAGAACCAGACTTGTAAAACTTTAGATTTGGTCAATTTGTGAGTCACAGCAAGAATTCACCGGTACTCTGGCATTCCGCTTGTTGAGCCCATGACAGGTGGACGGGGAGGACAATTAATGGCTGTGCAGCACGAAACCGCAGTCCGAACTAAAGTCACAATTTCGGGAGTTTTGAGATGCCATGAGCCATAAATGCTGTGAAATAAAGCTAAAATAGCCGAAGTATCTATTAGTTTATATCTTATGCTTTCACTTTATGCTACCATTAGATCACTATACATTACATATATTTTTTTTTTGTAATCCCTGCTGTCCCGTCAACGTTAGTTGGCTGATCTAAGTCCATGTGGTCAGAGACATGATAGTTTGCATTTTGCGTTGAAATTCTATAACATGAACGTAAATACACCCCTATGTGAAGTGGTTTGGTCCAAGTAGTTACATTAGCTTATGAACAAATCTGTAATGGAAATAGTCTGTGTGACAAGGGGTGATAGAATTGACACCCATATGAAATTCATATGTCCTTGTGAGTACAACCCTTTCTCCTACCATTGGCTCATTGCAAATATTGTCATATTTGAAGAAAGGATGCAGTTAGGGGAAGGATTAGAGGAAGACACTGGTCAATAAAGTGGTCCAATGTAGACCTGCATCGTGTCACCCCAAAGCCAAGGCAGAGTGAAAACAAACATCCTGAGGCAAGATACTAGTGCCAATGATTCAGACTGACAAGCTCGGCAGCACTCGCCGCAGGGCATCATAGCCTTTAGGCTGGGTCATAGTTCTTATGTTAACAGTTCAATTAAGTCAATGGTGAAAGGAACTGGCATTGTGGCAAACATAATCTTTCTGTGATCAGTCAACCACAATGATGAAATATCATAGTGCAGAAAATTTTTTAGGCCCTTTTTATAGGTTGTGAACCATTATCGTCCTTCTGATTGACTGAATGATTCTATATATTTTGTTCATAAAAAGACTGAAACACTCCATAACATTTTTAGTGTTTGTCTTTACAGTCTCAGCAGACACGCTTCTAAGTGAACCTGTGCTGAGAGACAAGTGAATTTTAAAATTCTATCTGTGCAGATAATGACTTCGAGCATATCGTCACTGGCACAGTAAACTGTCATTGTCTTTCCTGGTAACAAATTGCCCATCCATCAGTTGTAATGACCACTTAACCCAAGAACTGCAAACCACGTATTTATACGACAGGTGAAGCGAATCCATGCATGCGACGCCCTTGTTTATTCGTGGGAGCTCCTCGTTGTGCTGTGATATTTCTCACCATGTCATTTAAACTTGGGGTTTATCGGCCCCTGTTTTGTCAAATTATTAGACACTCCTTCAGGAAACTTTACCTATTAGAACAGTGAGAAATTCTATGCCCAAAGATGAAATCCTCTTGAACGGAAGAGAAGAACAGAAATCAAAGGCCACATAGCCCACTCAAGTGGTCCGAAACTGCAATCAAAAGAAACTATATGATGATGCGAGAGAATATCAAATACATGCAGTCTCTTTGTTTATACCATATTGAATAATGACTCCCCTGACCACTTGACCCACTCATCAAGTTTCGCATTGACCAGCGATCAAGCTGTTGAGAGTACAAGTGAGCTATAATTGCTATGAATGAAAGCTAAAGTGGCCTATGTATCTATTAGTTTATATAATGTTAGATCTCTTGTTCTCTCACTCTGTGCCATCATTAGATTACTTGTATATATTTCTTTGTAGTCACTGCTCCCCGTCAACATCAGCTGGTCTGATCTAATAAGAATAATCTAAGTCCATGTGGTCACAGGGATGATAGCCTGCAGTTTACACTGAGATTCAATAATGTAATCGTAAATACACCCTTATGTGAAGTGGTTTCGTCCAAGCAGTTACATCAGGTTATGAGCAAATCTGTAATGGGAATGGTCTGTGGGATGAGGGGTGATAAAATTGGCACCCATATGAAATTAACATGTCTTTGTAAATACAATCCCTTCTCCTACCATTGGCTCATTGCAAATATTATTACATAGTGAAGAAAGGGTGGAGTTAGAGGTGGAATTAGAGAAAGACATTGATCAGCAAAGTGGTCAATCTGGGCCTGCATTGTGTCACTCCGAAGCCAAAGCGGAGTCTCTATAGTCAGAACAAACACCCTGATGCTAAGTACTAGTGCCGAGATCCAGATTGACAAGCCCGGCAAGGCGCACTGCAGGGCGTTGTAGCCCTTAGGCTGGATCGCAGTTCTAGAGTTAACACAAAAAGAATTACAACATCTAGTGAAATCTTTTCTCTCAGTTTCCTACATATATATCCACTTATGTAGTGGAGGGGCTTAGGTATGATATTCGATTAGCTTCCTGAGAATTTTAACAAAATCTTCAGTAAGGAATCTCTCAGATCTGATATTCTGTCTGGATTTTATTTCAAATGTGATCCGGTCTTGTCGGGATCTCAGCCAGAAATCCTGGTTCACAATTGTGAGATATACTATAGTCTGTTTGCAGTTAGTGATTGGATGTGCAAGTGCAAAAATTATCTGAATTAATTATACCCTGGAAGATTATAGCAGATCTTCATAGTATTGCATTCTTTGCCTTTTGCTTTCATCTCATTTTTGATTTGAGTAAATGTCTCCTTTCTGAAACTGAGTTGATGCAGTTCAGCTTCTTCTTCCCAGAAGAGTCACTGTATTTTGAGGTCATCAAGCAGATTATTAATTTTATGCTTCCTTCTCCTTAATTTTTGGATTGCATTGTTCGGTGTTTTATTTTTTGCAGATACATGTAGTTTCTTTTCAGTGTGGCAGAACTTTTCTTTGATTTTATATGTCAGTTTCCAGTAATAAACACAGGCACTTGATTAGTTGCTGGTGGAAGTCCATCCTGAATTTCAAGACACTTGTAGAAAATGATCTGTCGAATCATGTTTTCTTTACTGCCCTGGAAGAGTCAATAAAGTCTGAAAATTTGGTTAATGATATCAACACTGAATTTCTACCATGTCGAGTTCTTCATGTTGTTATTTCCTACTTTTTGGTATATTTGATTAGCTGCTGATAGACTGTCATCTTATATTTTAAGACATATTTGTAAAATGGTCTGTCGAATTATGATTACATGTATATAATTTATATCGAGAATTTATATATTTATTTTTTTTCACCAGTGAAATGTATAAGATGAATTCATTCACTTTTCTGTAATGTTGCAATTATAAACGCAGCAGTTCTGTACCATCGTGAAGTGTCAGTGCAAGTCCACAAATTCAAAATTACAAACTATTCAATTTTATCACATGACACCATCGAGTTTTGACTTTAATTGCACTATAACCTCTTTGGTGGAATCAAATTATCCCAGGTTTAAAGCTCAAACCAGCCAGTTTCCCTGAAACAGAAGAGTGAAATTGAGCAAGCTCCCCAGAAATAATAATTTGTTGCATAGAAATTTATAAATGAAAAACATAAATGTGAGGTTCTGCTATATTATTTATTATTGGTATGGACATGGATGTCTAACATATCCTGAATATATACATGTACACGCATGTGAAAATCTCAGCATTAATCTTCTCCAGCTGTAGGTTGTTGCTCTGGTGCAAATGATCTCGAATGAGTTTTCAAAAGCTTTCGCGCTCGCAGTCTTTTTTCCCTTCCAGAGATGTTTAATTTCAGTTTTGTGCACAAGATATTCCATGTACATTCTATATAGATCTATGTACAGTGGAGTCCACTTAAGATAAACTCGCTTAAGATAAAATCTCGGTTAAAATAAACTTGCCTCGTGGTCCCGATTTTTTCCTTCTTTTCCATTACCAATGAACGACTGGTTAAAACAAACGCCGACAACGCAACCT
>JBCEWB010108286.1:0-11897 GCA_039654565.1 Peronia peronii | reverse complement strand
TAGAATTGAGCTAATAAAATGAATTTATAACGCTAGCCAAATTTTCGAGCCCGCTTGGCTCTTCGTCGGGGCAATACACCATCACCACCACCACCAGACCAATAATGTCATCTTTGAAAACAAAATCTTCATCATCATATAAATGACATTTTTTTTAAAAATAAGAGGTAACAGATGATAACAATGAAACCAACATTATTGCCCCGACGAAGAGCCAAGCGGGCTCGAAAATTTGGCCGAGTATCAACAACAATATTCAATCTAAATTCTTTGTATATGTTATTTGCCTTTCTTAGTTTTTTACTTGTTTGATTAGTTACCGGTTGGACAGTCGTATATATTTTTCGTAAAATGAAACTAGCAATCTTAATCTGCTTTCTAAGGCACGGCATCTACACATGTTAAAAAAGGGAAAAAACATAATACCTGACATTCTCAAGTTAACTTATTCAACAACATGTTGATATTAAATGGTCATTGTTACAAAATATCCTAGAGTTTGTTTTACAGATGAGAGATAACAAGTTCTACCTTAATATCATGAAATATAATTATATCTCGGCATAGCGTCAGTAAAGCCAATAAATCCTCAAAAAAGTCAAGAAACACACGCGTTGAGCAATAAACAAATGTACAAAATAGAGAAATTGTAATCATCGCATCGTGACTCAAGAGTGAGGGAGGATGCTTGTCTGTGGCAGAAAATCGTGTAACAAGCAGTGATCATTTACTTTACAGGCATGAAAAACAAATTGTTACCAGGAAAGATAACGCCGTCCAGACAGAATCAATCACAAGAAGTAGATTTTTTTATAACAGGCTATGTCTTATAAATGATAGGGTGGTGTGGCCTCTTTTTATTAAACAGATCGTTCATGCCACGACTCGACAAGTGGACTTCTCGAGCGTCTCTGAAATCGGCGGGATGTAGTGACTAAGAAATTGTGAACATGCAACTTGCTTCATTTACACAATATCTGTGATCTTGATACTTACTGATTGCTCTTATTATACTTTGATAATCCTATGCATCATAGTTTATAATTTCTCCTCTTTAATGTGAGTAACATCATGTTCGCAGCAAATGTAGCCTTCACTGTGTGGAGTCACTGCAAAATAAAAATTTAACTGACCAGCCAGGCAGCAAAATGTTTTCACTTTGACCTCTAACTACATTCTAGAAAAAGGCCACAAGACGGGTCTGTTTCTGTTGTGTGCTAGAAATACAAGGTTAATGTCTAAACATTTTTTCCCGAGGATGTATAGATTTTTGAAAATCTTTCCTATATCTGTATTGTTTGCTAAACAGAACTTCTATTCTGTTCTTTCTTTCTTTCTTTCTTTCTTTCTTTCTTTCTTTCTTTCTTTCTTTCTTTCTTTCTTTTCTGTTTGTTTGTTTGTTTTTGTTTTGTTTTGTTTTGAAATGCACAGAGGTCTCTCAGTATTTCACTTATAAATATTAAAAGACAACAAACAGCTGAAAGACAAAAATGGGAAGATCGAACTTATCTGTTAGATAGGGTTTTTTTTAAAAAAAAATTAAATTAGGCTAACTTTTTGCAAGATGGCTTCAGTACCAGTGTGAAGAATGCTAATAGAATGAAGTCCCTTGATAAATGCCTATACAATGCTGTTCTTTTCTTAGCTTATGTAAAATATCATATTTCCCGTGTTTGTCAATCCCATGGCCTTAGTTTGGTCGAGGGTCACCCAGGGCTATGACGTTTCAATACGTTTTTTGAAAAAAAAAAAAACCCACACTATATTTTCATATTATTTAGTATTCTGAAATAAACATACGTTGTAGTTATTTTCTGCAGTAACTCTCATGGAGGTGTACAAAAGTGTAAACATGACAGTTTCCACAGAATGGACATTTTGTTTAACCCTGGCGCATATTTCATTATGATATTTGTTAAATCTTGTGCTTTTTATCTAATATAAATATTTCCTATGTATCGTCTACAAATAATGATGGAGATATCTTAAACATAAAGGTGGAGGACAAGAGAGGCAAAATGTCATATCATAGAAGGGATAGGAAAGGGACGAGGTAACGGAATTAGAATTAGAGCACAGGGTTTGCCGACTATGGATCTTGTCTCAGTCTTAATCACACATGGGGAAATGACTATAATTTTAGTGAATACTACATCTTTTCAGTACAGATACAGTAGTAATTTGAGGTTGTAGCAACGCAAGCAAACATTGTCAAGTAAATACATAAATAAACAAATTAAATATATAACTAAATAAATAAATAAATAAAAAGAAATGGCGGTTTAGGAGCTTCAATGGGGATAGACTGATGATCAGAACTTAACAGTTTGGTCTACTTCCGATCCTGTGGGCGGGACAGCGTGGAATTTTTACTGTTCATTTTGCCCATGATTGAGCCAGGGCAGGTGTGATATCCGGTCCCGCCATATCGGGACAACAGTGAGCTCTTGTTCTTTGTCAGCCAGTTCTATGTATGGTCATTGACTTCTCATTTCCGGGCAGATAATCACAGACCAAATGTTTGTGTCCCGCAAGGATAGATCACAGTTCAGTGTTGATACTGTAGTTAGCTGAGGCATGAGTTAGTGCATTTTGAGGGAATCGAGGCTGCTTTTTTGCTTGCGTTGTTGTTGTTGTCTTGTTGTTGTTGTTTTTTTTATTTAAGAAATGAGTTAGTCTCTTTTTGTATTCTGTCCTTATACGTACGTACTCCTTTTGAATAGAATATCTCGAATTCTCGGAAAGTGCGTTATGATGGCTGACAGACACCGAAAATATATTTCGATTAAAAAACGTATCATTTATAGGGCATTTCTCTGACACTTCATTGCTCTTACACATTTTTGTTTCGAATGCTTTGTGGGGAGTAAAAGAACAGGTAGAAAAAAAAAACTGAAAGATAAACATAATCCACTGATAGAAACCATGTGATCTGAAATATTTTTGGGCATTTAATATCTTAATATACCGTCTCTTAATCGTAAAATAAATTATTCGTATTCGTAATCTTAATTCCGGATAATTTAAACATGACCATGAGTACGTCAATGAGTCATAATTCTTAAACTTTGTTCTTGTGGCGATGCATTCCCATCACGGTGACTGCTGCAGATTCTAAGCTGGACAGGGAAATAAAGGAGAAGAGAAATGAAAAATAAACAACAACAACAACAACGACGACGACGACAACAACAATAACAACAACAAATCCAACTGACCTTTCAGTGATTTATAATCTAGTGGTTTCTAAATTCCGCACTTGTGTGACTGGATTAGAAGAAAAAATGTAAATCATGTTCTTCTCTGTCACCATGGAGACTTTGTATCAGTTCCGGTTTAAAGTCTGAACTTTATATTGGAAGATGTTTGCCGTGGGTCATTGTGAAAAATTATACTATTCCCTTATCTAGCGCATATGAAATAGGAGCATATGCCGCCATTGATTTAAATCATAAAGAGTTTCATGTCAATTGATTTCCTTTTGTCTTTTATTTCTCCCTTTCTCTTTCCCCTTGCGGTATCCCTCCCCAAGGCAGCCAGGAAAACAATCTTTGTCCTGCCTTGCCTAGCTAATCAGAACAACAAATACAGATGTTACAGGCAAGGCTTAACCTTCCTCGCTGTCAGCTTCTTCACTGAGTCTGATCCAGACTTCAGTCTAGGTTTTCTACTGTTGTGGTACGTTCAACCCAGAGAAGAATAGAAATCAGGGAAATATCGGTTAAACTGCTACTGATTAAAAAATAGTAATAGAGTAAACTTGCAGTAAAATAACGAACAACAAGCTCAAAATATATAGAACTTGCACTGTTTGAATTTACAGTATATCATTTTACATTCTGCAGCATTTTCTTCTGTAATATACTAAGTTGCACTATGTGACAGAATTACATTTCAGATCTTGATAACCATTTTCTGTTAACTATGTTACTGTTGCAGTCTAAAATCCTCCCTGATATGCCCAAAAACTGTTCTGGTCATTTCATTGCAAGAATTCTGACCCGAACACCATGCTACTAACTACTCATTCATGTGTCTCCCACAGTGATAAGCAAGCAGACCTAGGTTTAAAATATAGATATCAATCTAATCGTTTTTCTTTCTATCTTTCACTCTGCTCTCTATTTCTTTTGAAAATCTCTTGATCAACAAACAAAGAAGAAGAGGGGGAAAGATCTAGATTCTACGTGCTGTCATAGATAGAAATTTGAGACGAAAATCGATGGATTCAAAACGCTCTCGCTAAAACAAACACTGGTACAATCTGGACAACGAACAACAAACAATACAGGAAAAAAAGTATGTATTGATTTTTTTCCGTGCTTTAACAAGCAGTGATGTATTCTGACGTGGACAGGGCACTTTTGCTGTACGCCTCTTCAACCTTTCTCACCTGATAGTTGTCATTATGTTTTTTATGAAGCGTTGCTGAACAGGGAGTGACACGGTATCAAGGAGTAGTAAGCTCAATGCATATGTTCAGTCGGATGGAAGTCGATGTTCATTTATGAACATTGTGAGTTCTTTGATATCTCATCACCCACAATAGAGATTAAATGGAGATATGGACAGACAGACAGACAGACAGACAGACAGACAGACAGACAGACAGACAGGCAAATGGATGGATAGATTCATGAATAGATAGATGAATGGATGGATAGATTCATGAATAGATAGATGAATGGATGGATGGATGAATAGATGAATGGGTGGATGGATGGATGGATGGATGGATTAATGGATAGATTGATGCATAGGTGGATGGTGGATGGAGCCACTACAATTTATCAACCATAAGATAATAATAGTGATGGGGAGGATTTTAATGCAATAATGCTTTATCATTACCCGACAGACCCACTGGAAATGATAACGTACATTCTCAGCTTCTTGGGAAGCACACAAGGTGACTGCCTGTTATTCGCTTAAATCCTTATCAGCCTAACAACAACACACATCATTTACACCAATCTGGACATATTGTTTGCTCATATTCAAACTATTCATGATAACCTAACCGTTTCAATGGCTGCTGTGGCTCAGATCACCGCACTATCGCATTCATATTAACAATAAAACCATTCTGCTACTTCACCTGTATCGATCTAATACATAATATACTGATCATTCTGTAAGCCAATAACAGCATGTGTGTCTCTGTGTGAGAACAGCATCATCAATCAAAATCAATCACTTAAGACTTGTATTCTCTGGCTGGTCTCCTGGCTTATGAAATAGTGCGTAGTTTGTCCCACATTTAAACAATGCACAGGGAAAACAATGTTATTTTGAGAATTATGGTAAATCATAATAATAACTCATTATAACTTCATGCATTCTTTACTTATCTTTTTATTTCATAACTCCGATGGATTCAAAATATATTCAATTCCAAGAGTAGGTTTTATTTATTTCATGATATATTCCATCAGAAACCCTTTCATTTCTGAACCTTTCAAATTACAAGGTTTTGCACATGAAATGGTGTCGACTTGAAATTATTTTCTGACTTGTTAAACGATTCAATTAACATAATTTTAAGCTTCAGCCGCTTTGTGGATGGGAATCGGAGGTCAACATATTTATAATTCTATATTGTTTAGATATAGTAATAACATTCTGTATAATAATTATTCTGATAGGCCGGAAATTGTTCCAACAAGGTGACCAATGGTACAGGTATCAGAATGTGCCGATTCAAGGAATAGAAGCCAGGAAACTGGATGATTCTCGGTCTTCTTTAGGCAGTGCTCCTCTGTAAAGTGAATATGAACATATTGTTTATTATCGCATTCCACAGTAGTAATAATACATCACATCTTTGCAAGTTTAAAAATCTAAGACTTTGATAATCGCACGCTCCTGGATAATTTGAATGTTATGTATTTTATTAAACTCTAGAATGTTTTATTTCAACGTGCAGAGCCTATGTTCATCATACTTATCAAATTTATTTCCTTAACTACAGTACTTACTCTTTATCTTGTCCTCTTTGTAACAATGCTGATGTACTGTCAGTGAGCATGTAATTAGTTAATTAATAAACCCATGGTTTTTTTTTCTATTCTATTCCCTCTCCCCTCTTCGGGTCTTTCTTAAAAATTCTTTGTTCTTCTTATCTAAGTTTATACTCCGGGGACACAACGGAAGACAAACGCAGAGACGGTAGACCCAGTAAGACCTGAATTGACAACGTCAAAGAATGGGATCCGGCGGACTGTCATCATCAGATTGCTGCCTCAACAGCAGAACACCGAAAACAGTCTATTGTCTGACATCCCAACGGCATTAAATTTGTCACAGGCACGGACATTATTTTATGATGATGACGATTTCCTTTCGGTTGCCGTGCCCCTGTATGTGCTTGTTCACCTTCTACCCTTCTCTCCCCATTTCCCTAGCCCAATCACCCAGTCACTCAACAAACCTCACCCAAGATCCAGCACCGCCATCCAAATCGTTCTAATGTTTATGATGTTGAGTGTAACGCACTCACTCACAACGACAACAAAGCAAAAGACTCGACCATAAACTGTGTGTACGACGTCACCGCAGCCTTGTGATCCACACAACAATACGATGCTCGTCAGTGTAAGCCAGACTCCGCCCACGTCGTCCACAAGCTTGATGTTGGCTCTTGATTAAGCACCTATAAAGTTCTTACTTGCCCCAAAGAGATTACACCTCAGTGCAGGACTGCAGCCACCTCCACCCTTTCCCCCTTCCCTCGCCAATGCGCGAACCAAGACTTTTTGCAGAATCAGGCAGTAACTGCGTATAACATGATTCTTTCATGTACAGCTGCTGTCGTCGCCTACCATCCCTCCCTTTCAAAAAGATGAACACGGTGGTCTTCAGTTTATCCTTTGTAAATCTTTAGTCCATTTATGCATTTTATCATCTATCTTGTTTCTATTAATTTTCACATTGAGAGTGAATGCATTTTGGAGAGCGAGGGGTGGGGAGGGGGGAGGGATACCCTGTATTATGTCCATTCCCATGCTTAGAGTATTGTCAGAAACACGTTTTTATATGATATCGTGTGCCTCTGGAATTTGACAACAATTCAGACGCTCAGAAAACAAGATATAAATGTTTTACAATCCTTGTAATTTGGTAAGTTTGTCATTAGTTCCTTTTTATAATTATTTATTTCTGCAGAACGTCTTCTCTTCAGCAGACAATCAGGAGTGAACGTCCATAGAGCTCGTTTTTGACTAGAACTCGTTTTTTACTAGAACTCGGACATAACTGGATAACTGCACGTGACTAAAGCATTACTAGAAAATGACTTATTTAAAGAGCCATCAGGATATTACTAACAAATAGCATACAATATTGTATGCATTTCAACAGGTTTTAATAATGGAGCTCCTCTGGCTAACTATTTAGAAATGAAAAACATTCAGTTGAATTATGAAATTTTGCTTGTCCTTCAAAGAGTAATTTCTTCACATCTTAGAACATGATTGGCTATTTTTCAGGGATTTTTTTTCATATAATAATATGTTCTCTATCAAAGTGATAAGTCAAACACAGTCCCGAAATTTTATATCTGAAAAATACATCAAGAATGATATTTTCCATGTTTCCAAGATAACGCCATAGTCCTGAAGAGGTTGCCTTAGAATTTTTCATAAACAAAATCTTACATTGGAAAAACACTTTGCATTCACTATTCACGAATTAGTAAATAGTTGCCGCTGTTGCTTTGTACATGGAAGGGGCTATATAGCATGAAGTCTTTACTTTTCGAAATCCACCATCTCCATTATACTCAGATTATAATAGACATCACAGAGCTCTGTTTCTGCTCAATCTGTTTCACCTCTTCTACTGGCTAATGAATACTGAAATAGTCAAAGTTCAGCTTTGGAATGGAATGTTTAGACAGTGGCATCGTATGATGTTTTTTTGCTTTTTGCTGTCTGGACAAAATATCTTACTAGTTTCCTTTCAAATAATGCCTGGAGCATGGCTATCTGCTACAAAGCGGCAGCTACACACAGTCACAGTGTTGCAAGGCAAATGTGATATAAATGACAGAATTCCTTGATGTCCTCACTGGAGAAACAAATTGAATGGGGAATATTTGAGCAGAAAATTATTGTGTGATGGCGATAGTTCTATTTTGGGACGATTCTGTCACACTGTCACAGAATCTGCAGTCATCACACAGAGTAGTATGGGGTTGTAACCAATAATTGTTCATATTGATAATGGGTGTGTGAAAAAGAGATATCAACAAATTATTTTTTTTTTTGCTTCAGGTCTTGCGAGCCCATCATATATAATCATGCACTTGAACCTTTGAAATAAAAGGAGAAAGATAGCATCTAGGGTCATTTTGATCACTTCTGAAGATAGAAAGCCAAATTTTACCAAATTTTGGATCTGATATCGATGATCAGATGAATCAGATGGCTTTATACTCTTTTACTGCCATAGTATGGTGTTAGTTTCTAGATATGCTCCAGCTTCATATCCTGTTCTGATGCAATCATTTGTCTCCCCTTTCCACTCTCTTGACTTTTCTCTCAGTCTGGGCGGATCATCATCATCTTCACCGCTTAAGCTGTTTATCTGTCTCAGGCGTTCATGTGCTTCCTCAATTGCTTCCTCAATATTTCAATACTTACCCTTTCTGAAATGCCCTCTCAGATTAGCTCTTCGTAAGTTATACAGCTCCATTGTCACGTGAGACCTGATCCACTTAACTAGCTTTCACAACAGCATTACCCCCAACCGCCTCACAGAAGACCCAAGACGACCCCCTGTTTGCTGCCCAAGCGCCGGCGAGGTGTAACTGATGTGCAATGTACTTTGACAAAACGCCGTTCTCATCACAGCTAACTATCATCATCCATTGTAAATAAATTTCTGCAATATTAAACAACTATCTTTTTTTCCTCGTTCCTGAGGATCAAATCATACGAGTTCTGTAAATGCTGAGGTGAAATAATAGTTCATAGACCTATTATTATATTAAAAATGACACCGAGAGCATTTTACAGAGGCAAAGTGTAAAAAAAGACAACCTGTTTTCCTCTAAAAACTCCAAGTTGTTCATTATGCAAGTGACGAAAGATCTTAGAATTGAAGAACAAAATGCTCTCAAAAACGTTTTCATGCAAAAGACGCCGTTTTGTCATAGGCTGCTAGATGTACAAAAAAGATCCCCAGGACAGCCCGAGAGAGGGGAGCTGGTTAGGGTTACTGTGGCCGGCAAATTGATTCCGTCAGGGGGGGGATACAATGAAATCTCATACCACCAGTGGATCATGGCCAACCGCTGGCGGGCAGGGGGAGGAGTCGGTAAACAATGCTGGGGACATTGGCTGGAGATTGGAGGTCTGGATTATGCCGGCGGCGGTAAGAAGCCCTGCTTACTTTCCCCATTGGAACAAAACAAAATGAACAACAACATTCCAATTCTTGCTATTCTCCTTGGTAACAAAGACAGTTTCTGATTATGCTTGTATGTGAGATCTTATATAACACGATCAAGATCATGCTGGTGGATGGAGGAGCACAACATATTCTCTTACTGGAACAATCGCTATCGATCCTTTGAGATTCTCCGTCATAACCAAAATGGCCCTTGGAACTATGTTAAGGGAAATGATATTATTACACTGTGTGTTATATGTACAACATAATGCAGGCACTAATGAGGTGCTGTTTCAATGTATGCCTATTTTATTTTCGCTACTCGTGGGAACAAAGTAAAGCGAGCAACAAGTTTTTCAACTTTTAAATGTTCCCTCTATCTTGAAAACTGCTTTCAATTATGTTTTCAGAAAAATACTTGAGGCACTTAAGGCCAAGACAGTTCAAAACATCCTTGTTCACCCAGCATCTGTCTGAGTCATGTTTTCAGGCTTTTCCCGTTTGTCAGTCATGTCTACAAACCTACAAATGTGTTTGAGTTGTATTACATGACTATGTATGTGAGCATGTCTCGAATCATGTCTGTATACCATGTTATGAACTTGTACGTATGTTGTTGCTCCTGTTTGTATTGAGGCATATTTCGTGTGTGGCTGTTCAACATTTTGGTTTTGTAAAGCGCTTCGAGCCTCCAGGGGTGAGGCACTATATAAATGCCCTTTATTATTATTATTATTATTATTATTATTATTACCTTGAAGCTTTTTCAAGAGAACAAAGCATATCTCGGAGTTTGTACTCATAAAACAAGCCTCAAGAATGCCCCGAAATATGATTTCTGACAAATTATATATATATATAATATACATATAAGAAATAAATCTGTGAACAAGTAATACAACATATTCCTCCCTTTCTTAGTGTTCTCCAGGCTTCAAAAGATGACGTTAATTTGACATTTAACAAGAGACATATGACAACATCTTCTAACCGGACATCTTGATGGATAGTGTGGGGAAGTTCCAGATCTTGCTTATAATCTTGCGAACAAAAAACGCCTTGATAGGTCTGGAAAAGTATTGCAATGTCTATGTCTATGTACATATTTACTGACAGTAGGGTGGCTACACTGGACTACACAGTTTTTTGTTTCAGGATGTAGAAATTTAACGTTTAGGTGGATTCTCCAAGAACAGAGCTTTCATTAGAGCTCGTCCTTATGCAAGAACGAAACCCAAAAAGAATAAGTGTATGAAAACTGCATGTCTCAAAGGAGGAAATTCTGTGAAAGAAATGACAAGTTTTTACATTTTCCATTTTCTGCTGAACAACATTGATTATTTTCCTCTCATGCTCTCCTGCTTCCTGCATGGATAGCCGATTTTTCAGCAGGCGCTTTTACAGTCTTGCCATTTTTGAAGATTACAGTGCTTCATGTGCTTCATTGTATGCACGTGTTAGAGAATTCAGTACATCGGCCCAATATTTGACGTTTTCATTTTTCCATCTCTCTTCTCCTGATGGATATTTGCAATGTCTGGATTGTCAATAATAACTTTGTATTTGATTTAGTTACAGTATTCATGACAGGAAGACAATGTCTGCAGTCTAGTTAGGATTTTATGCTTGGTTTATTCTCAGGGTTCACTAAAGAGATTTTTACTGTAGTTTCATTAAAGCAAATAAAGAGTTTATGTTCGTTCCATTCTGTTCTTAGAATTCACTACAAAAATTCTCATTTCAATCATGATATTTCAGGCCTACCTTATTTCAGGATTGGCTGCAGAAGTTATTAATGCCTGCATTTTCAGTGAAGACTCCGGGCCCGACATATATTCTCTTTACAGAAATTATTCATGTCGACTTTCAGAAATCACTCTTTGTCTGGTGTATACTCAGAATCCACTATTCTGTGATCTTGTTTTCAACATATACACAGTGTTTTCAGTTTTTTTTTGTCAGGACAAAAGTTTTCTTTGTCCATTCTACAAACTTGATATGTTTTTGTTGTTAGCGTCACGCTTCCTGTGAATATTCGACCGCTAGCTCTAGTTATTGATGTTGCGACTGAAGTAATTGATAAAGATAGATTTCATGTTTCACTTAAACTTTCTGTAATAAAATAATTTACTGAATAAAGGGTCGCAGGGTGTGGTCAAGACATGGTGGCTAGAATATGTTTGGCCAAGGCATATTCAATATTACTGGCCATGGTATATTCATTATCTTTGGCTTAAACATGCGCAACATTGTTGGCTAAAGCATGCTCATAATAGTTTGCCAAAAAAACAATCGATATCGTTTGGAAGAGCATGTTTGGTATTGCTCGCCAAAGCCTGTTAGCTGTCGTTGACCAAAGTATTTTCATTTTCGTCGCTCAGAGCATAGTCAGTACTGCTGGCCAAAGCCTAGTCATTATCATTCTGTCTATCTATCTATGTATGTATGTATGTATGTATGTATGTATGTATGTATGTATGTATGTATGTATGTATGTATGTATG
>JBCEWB010108275.1:0-11898 GCA_039654565.1 Peronia peronii | reverse complement strand
GGGCAATAATGAAAACATATAAAATGTAAATAGGGTATTGCTGTACACGAAAGGAAATGTTAATTAAATGATTATTTATTGTGTAGGAGAGGCTTTTCAAAATTGTTTAAAAAGGAAATTAAAAAAGTACATTTTTAGAACAATTAGATCTTTACAACTGCTGATTTACAATGGTCAGATCAAATGAATAGATCTATAGGTAAGACTGTTATTCTGTCAGACTATTTTGTTCGTTTGTCATATATATAGGTTTTCAATATTTATCTCTAAGAGTGACATTACCGAAACTTATGCTGTCTTAAACTTTGGAAACACAATTGTGCTCTCCTTTTGATTACGCAATAAGGTATCATTTTTATATGAAAGCCTTGAATTTTAAGACATAAACTGTCCACTGTGTCATTATATATACCATCAACCTTCATAATGCAAATGAAAAGTGCATTCACGCACAGCCCACTAAATAGATTTAGGCGTAAAGTACGCTTACAATGATGTGTGGGCAAAAGGAGTAGTCCTCGAGCGTTATTATTGTGACCAGTTCTCTTTCCGGGACAACGGTGCTCGGCCAATTTTGTTTTAGGTACTACTGCCTTTTCTCAACTTAGGATGGGTAATATCTCTCTACATGTTATAGCCCAATGTTTTTTGGTGTCATCCATTGCGCAAAAACCAATCAGTAAGTTTACTGATTCTGCAAATCATCATCACCATCGTATATTATTTCATATATATATTATTCTTGTTATTATTATTATTATTATCCATGTTGCCTTTCAATCCTAAGAGAGTAGGACTATCTCAGTTGTTTTAAGCGCTCGTCTTGTTTTTGGTGAGAAGAATTTCTGTGGGTAGAACTTTAGGATTTGGAAGTTTTGCCCAGATAGCGGAATCTTCGTTTGCTATTCATCCGATTTCTGTGTGCCAAGGGTTCTTTAACGTGTGTAGCGTATACGCGGGACCTTCGAAAAAATATTCACCCTTATCTGAGAAGACTAGATGTCGGTCTTCTCTACCCAAGAAATCAAAGAACCATTGAGTCACTGAAAAAAAAAATGCAGTATAATCCTTCCCATCCCCTAATTCTGTATCATCCGAAATTCGAACCCGGGACATCTACGATGGAGTTTTTAACCACACAGCCACTGCGACCCTCATGATTAGTTTATATACTAAAAATAGGCCTTATACCGTAGTAGTTCGTGTCGTTTTGAGCAGCCACAGACCAATAATTTTGTTTACCTGATCAATGACAATAGAATTACTAACACCTGTCCCCTTTTCTACGAACCCAGGGATTCCAAGAAAGAATGGCCAGCCAGTGCTTTTGGAAACAGTTCCAAATTAAACCTACTTGTCATCAAAAAGTATCACAAGACAAAGTGTAGATCCATTCACTTCCGGTGCACAATGGCACTCTACACCAAACCATAGATATACTTATAGTACTACACCAAACTACCTTCAGTTATTTCATAATTTATAATCTCTAGTGCGATTTTTACTGAAATGGGTAGTTTCGAATTCACAAAAAGACTACAACATTAAATTCGTGTAACAAAACAAATTAATGAAAAAAAAAACCAATAGTAAGAACATCAAGGATGACAGAATTAGAAAACATATGGGCATAAAATAATACTAACTCCCGAGAGAGAGAGAGAGAAGGAGAGAGAGAGAAAGAGAGCGAGAGAGAGAAAGAGAAAAAGAGTGTATGTCTGTATGTGTGTGAGCCATGAAAATATAAGGTGGGCGAAATTGAGTGGGCGGTACAGAAAAAAAAAAAACCAACAAAAGACGACGCCATATTAAATGATAGAGAGAGAGAAAATGTAGCTCAAGAACCACGTACAGATTTATCGTACTGAAACTTAAGTTTTCTATAGAATGCTGGACTAAAGCAATTAATATAATAAGGAAGTGTCGGAAAATACAACTAACATTTAATGTACAGGGAACTAAATGATAATAAAACTGCATGGAGTCAGCGATAGAGCTATAACTTGTAAATTTTGAAGTGGTACACTTTGGGCGAAAATTTCAACAACGTCTAGTGCATCCATTTCTGTGAAATCTTGTATGGGACCTTGTATTGAAATAAACATTCACAGTCTAGTTTTCTCAAAGTCGAAAATCATAATGTTTGCAAAATCCGTTACTTGCGCGCAATAGAAACTATGACCTTTGATACAGAGTTTAAAAAAAAAATCGTACAATACATAAGTAAACGACAAAAATGAACAAATTTATACATGTAAATGCGCACCACCCAGAAAGCTCAAAATGTTGAGGCGGCTCATTTTCTGAATGCATTCAGTTAAAACAGATCAAAAGTGGGAAATAATTATACAACAGGAAAGTAAAATTATTTCAACCAAAATAAATAAATTATTCATCTATGCTTTGAATGACACTGTGGTACAGACTGACAAATCTAGAAATGGATATACAAACAATATGGTTACTCATAAATATCACAGACTAGAAGTGTATCAGACTAAGCGTGAGAGCACCATCAACGTTTACGTCCTGTTTCGTCTTTCTACCTCAAGGTTTGCAAGCCGCCATATTATAAGTCTTGTGAAAACTGAAATTTCCCCGTTCAATAGATTTACTGTCCGGTGTATTTTTTCTTGTAGACAGAAACGTTTTTGGCTTCAGTACCAAGCGGGAAGCCTGTAGTTGTGGTTAGATCTCTAGCAGTGCAACATCACTTCGTTTTCCTGAAAAATTGATGGTTACCTTTTACGCTGCAGTGATACAGTTCCTAATAATCTGTATGAAATGCTGAATGAATTATCTATTTATATATTATATATATAGAATACATTTGGCACAACCGAAACAATTAAGCCGTGAATTCATAATTGTGTACGCCCGCAGAAAAAAAAAAAAATACATGTGTAAACATCGACACAAAAGCTCGTAAACTTTGAAAAGGTATACTTTGATTTTTTTTTTTAATAGACTGTTTCAACCAAAGTTTGTGAAATGAAACTTTGCACATGCTCTCACTTCAGTAAGAACGTTACAAATCTAATTTTTAATTGGACAGATGTGTTCGCGATAACTGATTTCGCTATTTGCTACCTGTAAAATATAAAACCATTATTCCAGTTCGAATCTGCATGAATATTAGTATTTTATTGTATTTTCTTCCGTGTTTACTGATGATCCAAAAATGTGCTCCAACTTCACATTTAAACCAGGGACTCGTAATATCTGAAGCAACGGCGTAAACTATCGAAATGTAATGTGATTCACACAGAACCTCGGCATTGTGTGCACAATGATGATGTAAATGTGTTATACAAAGCTTTTACCGTCTTTCTTTAATTGTGTATGTGAGTGTATGGTAATATGTGTGTGTATGTGTATGTGTGTTGCAAGTTCACGTTTTAAGTGTCACGGTTGTGCTATAAAATGTTATTTTATACAAAAAATAGATAATGATGTCACCATATAAATAACCAGTAACATGGAAACTGCAATAGTAGTATGCATTATTTTGCTTGAAATGTTGTTTACATTCTTTTACTTTTTGTCTTATGGTTTCCCATTTAAAAAAAAAAACGGTCTGTTTTATTTGAATGCATTCAGAAAATGAACCGTTTCAAACTTTGTACTTAAGTGAATGGGAACGCCTTTACATGTAAAAATATGCTCGATTTTGTCGCTTATTGTAAATACAAAGGCCATGTTTTTTATTTAGCACAAATAACGGATTTACAACCTGGAAAAAAAAAATAAGATTCGGAAAGCTGCTTATTTTTTTTAACCAAATGAAAAGTCGCTTACAAAATTATACAAAAACTAATGCACTAATAATTGTCGAAATGTTTACCCAAAGCGTATCATTTCAAGGTTTACAAGCTATGGCACTATGCACACAATCCAGAGATTCTTTGTTAACCATAGTACATTTTGATAGTCTACGGTATGCTTCAGAAAATACGACGTGTTGCGTCAAGCGTTAATCTGGTGCATATTAGTGGATCATTGGTGAACATGGAAGAAAACTATAATAAGGTATTGTGTACCTACTATTATTCGTATAGAGGTGAACAAGGACAACGATTCAATATTTTATTGGTCACAAATAACGAAACTGGCTATTGCGAACACGTCTGTCTTCAGATTAAAAATTAGATTTATATCGTCTTCGTAGATGAAACTGCGCAAGCAAGGTTTCGTTTTCTAAGTTTCATCAGAAACGGTCAATTCATTTAATCAAAGTGTATCATTTCATTGTTTATAGGCTACAGGCCTACCTGCCAAAGGATTTATCAAGATACATCATTAGTCATAAAAGACTCGGAAAAATCACTTGAACAACATCAAAATAATAACTATGTTGCAAATATACGGTTTTGTTCTCTGATACCATAATTTTGAATACATCGCGGAGTCTGACATTCTGGGAGACTACCACAAGAAATAGTCTAATAATAATTTTGAGGTGGTTATGCCCCTTACATATGGGTTTTCTCTCTCTCTCTCTCTCTCTCTCTCTCTTTCTCTCTGCAATGAAAGTGGAGTCTGAGGAATAATGGCGTAGCAAAGCCTCATATTCATTACTATTCATATTAATATTACTATTTTTAATTCATGCACGTATTTGTAACTAGGACCAATAACGAGTCAATTACCAAAACAAGAATTAACTTTTCAGGTGAGTAGTTTGCATTGTCATAGTATCTCGCGAGGTATAATTATTCTTTAAAAATCCGAACAATTTTGGTCAGATCCAGTAAGAAAGACTCATCACATACATCCTAACAACCATCCATCAAGGCAGTACAGGCAGCGAGACATCAACAAAAACTGGGTCACGTAATATGTTGCACGATGGAATATCTACATTGCGTAAGTTCCTGCCTTTTAATTTTGTTTTGCAATTAAACAAATGGCTGAATCTATAACTTCACTGGAATTAGACGCCTTATTAAAGTCACATGAAACAAAATCGCACACAAATTAAAATACATACGCACACACACAAACATATATGCATACGCACGCCGCACACACACACACACACACACACACACACACACATACACACACAAACAAACAGAAATGAGAAGTAAAAAATGGAAATGACAACAGCAACAACATTAACAAGATAGACACCTACGTATAATTTCAAAAGAAGGAAACGAAATAGCCAGAACCCAACATATCCTGCTTGCATGTGAAGGACTTCTCCGTTTGCCATATATTAAATATGTGGTTGTTGTTGCTGTTGTTTTATGTATGAGCCCAGGCAACTTCCCAGTGTTGGAGAGGTCTAAACGACCTGTGCACAAGGGAGCCCGAGTTACTAATGTTGCAATTAAAGAGCCTTACTCCCCATTCATATAATCTAATGAGAACAATGGGCCAGGGACATACATCTACTTTGGCATATAGACACATTACCTACACATGCAAGCTTACACTCACAAAAACAGAACAGATCTAATATTCTTTCTTTCTTTCTTTCTTTCTTCCTTTGTTTGTTTGTTTCTTTCTTTCTTCTTTTATTCATTTTGCAAGATTTGTTTGGAGCATTTTCAAAGTTTCCCATACTTGTCGTTTAGATTATCCCATTCCCATTCCTAGTTGATACCTGTTGATAACAATAACATTACTATTTGTTAATATTGTTTTTGCACTTTTTCATCTACAACCAGTCTAGAACCCGGCTCGCAGTCCACGACTTCGGAAAAACGACCTTTTCATTTTATTTAGGGTGCGGATTTATTTATTTATTTTGCAAAAGAGGGGGGGGGGGGGAGGGGGAGGGGGAAGGAGTGTAAGTTGAAAAAATTAGGAGGGAAAAAAAGAACAACAACAACAACAAAAGAGCAGCAGAGAAAATTTAATGATCAGAGATAAAAATAATCGGTTCACAGAGTATCGGCTATTGAAATTTTAAGTCATTTCAAAACCAAGCTATCGTTTTTTGAGCAAACGACAAAAATCTTGAGCAGGAATCAGACTATAGAAGTATTCAGGTGACTTGAGGCAGGAGATACAATATAGAGCCGTTATGAAAAGTTTTGTTCTCTTAACTTCCACAGACACTGCAAAATCCCCCGACTTCTAAAGGACGGTCTCCTTTCTCTCTCTTTCTTTCTCTCTCTCTGTTCCGTTTTCTCCCCGGTGCTTCTCCAATCATGGTCGAAATCCTGAAGTTCAATCCAGATTACAAAGAGCAATGACATACTGATATATATGACAAACAACATATTCTTATTATATACCTTCTTTTGCATCCGCTTGTATGTAAGATACATTCACACTTGCATGTTGACAAATATAACACGAACAGCATCAGAACAATGCAAAGTCAAAAAACCTTGCCCAGCTTGATAACCCTACAATGGTGACAGAAATGATTTTTTGTACCACTCACGATTTGTACTTACATGGAATAAACTCTCATTTCTTTCTGATACTTCAATCAATTATAAAGTGGGTGCATAAAGTCTTCCTGGATTCTGTAGAATCTCTTGGTACAGGACGTTGATGTACCCATGATTTCCTTTAATGATTTTATTCACTTTTTTGATACATCTATTTATTCTCCATTTGTCAGGCTGACATATGTTTCCCGTGCATGCTCTTATAATTATACTCTTTATTGGTAGATTTATAAAGCATTTTGATCAAGATGTTGTGTATATCAAATAATTTTAGTTTTCTAAGAAAGTATTCACATTTTTCTACTTTTATATAGACGGAAGAAAGCGTGATCATGCAGTTCAAGTTTGAATTAATATTTAGTACCATTTATTTACATGATTTTACTTGCTCGATGCGTTTATTTTTAATTCCAAAGGGTGGAGGGAAATCTTGATTTTTAAAATTTTTAAAAATATTTTTAAAAAATTTTATTCATTTTTTGAAAAAAAGTCAGCAATGAATTCTTTCGTTTTCAAAGAAGTGGACCAACACAGAGAATAACTTTGATGTTGATGAATACAATGCAATGCATCGTCGTCAAAGCACTTTGTTTTCACTGACCTCTGTGTGGACAATGTGAGTCAAGGTCACGGTCTATATTATTGTCTTTTCAGTTCAGGATCCAATAGTCAACGCCATCTCACAGCTTGTGGTGATTCGATCTAAGAACAAGTGTCATTCACAAAGAAAATAATTTAGTATGGCAGGCATTCAAAACATCCTGTTTTGTATACTTCTGGCATCATTCAATATGACCACAATTCATCTTTTTTTCTTCTAGAGGTCTTCAGTATAGACCTAATAGAACAGTTGCTCATGCCTCCTATCAGACTGACTTATTGGAATTCGTTTGGCCATATTTTGAATTTGATAAATTAGAGGAATGCTCTCTCCAAACGAACGAACTTAACTAGGCCCTTATGAATTTTGGCTGGTCTTCCACCCCCTGAAAACCCGCCCCAAAGTCTTGCAGCCCCCCCCCCCCCCCCCCCCCCAAACACACAAAAATCCAAAATGAGATTTTGACCATAACGGGGACAACACTTCTGCTGAATTGGAGATCGTTGTGACCAGCCCTATTACTTTCCTTTGCCAGACAGGAGAGGTTGAGCAAGCAGTGTAAAAAAGAAAAAAATCACTTTTGTTTCATGTCATTCGAAAGATTGATCATCAAAAAAAATTTGATAAAATTCATAACAATAAGAAAATATTTTTTATATCTTTTATTTTATTTCTTTATTTCTTGATTTACCTTTTTAAATTTTTTTTTCCATGACGTATGTTTCAAGCAAAGAGCGCAAATGTGATTTTTTTATTCTTTACTATGCTTGCTCAGCACCTCTTGTGTACAGCAAAGAGAAGTGATAAGGCTGGGCACAACGATCTCCCATCGCGCTTATATCATTGATGAATGGCTCGTAAATCCAAGCTCTATTGATGTTTTCAAAAACGTTGTCAGAATTCTATATCTTGTTGACATTCCTTGTTCACATGTGGTGCGAGGAACGAAAGCAACTCCTCTCAGTCGAGCGACATTGTCAGAAAATAAGAGCTTTCATGAAAACAAGCATTGTTTTATACCACTCCTCTTGAATATCTGGTCTGATTATGTTGTGTCAATTTTATCAAGTTTTTTTTTTTTTTTCAATTGTCAATATCTGTGATTGATTGGTATGTGTGTATTTATTTAATTTCATTGTTACTTTGTTTTACTTTCTTAAGTAATCAGTTTTTTTTCTTGTCTTTTTGGTATATGTACATGTATGTTGTTATCATTATTGTTTTGTTTCTCGAATTTTGTTCTCATAGCTATCTAAAGGATGTCCCTGAAAATATGTCACGAGGCAAAACAACTATGACCGAAAAAAAAAAAAAGAGAAAAAGTCATAGTACCAGTTCACTGAACAACCAGCGTGCTGTAAAATAACAATAAAGATAACAATAGTATCAACAACAACAATAATAAAAAGAATATTGCAATACGGGAAGACGCCCTAAAGGGGCGATGACTTTAGATAACCCTTGTGGTGTTAGGTTCTCTTCACCTGACCACACCGAAGCGCGGGAACCGTCAAGTCCGTCTCAGGGAATCAGACTCCAGACAACCGTGCTGCATCAGAGGGATGCTACTTGCTGGTGCTAGCTTCATAACTGACCACGACTGGTTATATAGGACCACAAAATTAATCTGTTTCCTTGTTTTCTCATCTTCCCGGAAGTTCTCACCGGTTACCTATGCTCCCTTATTTTCGCCCCGTGCTCTCTGATAGCCCATCTTCAGTCCAGCATTTTCTTGCCATGATCGCTAACAATGTATCCTTGCTCAAAGTGCCTCTCAAAATTTACCTACTCTTTAAAGGACAGTAAGTGCAATATTTATTGACATAGAAACAGAACTAATCTAACCTCTAGTGACAAAACACCTTTTTTTTTAAATCACAGTTTAATTTTTTTTTTTTTTTTGATTCAGGCATAACTTGCCATCATCTCAAAAGACAGCATTTTGCGTCGCTTTATTCTCTAAAGGAATACATTTTATTCGCAAGTGTTAGGACCTGAAAGCAAAGTTAGGTCTCGATTTTCTCGACACAGAATGTTTTATGGAAAAGACGCTTTGTCGAAGTATGTTAGTAATGTTCTTCAAACCAAGTTCTATAAATGCCATAAGTTGGACCATTTTAAGCATTAATCTTGTTTTTAGTTCTATACAAAAATAATTCACAAAGTCAATTAAAGAGTGAGTTCATTATTATTATTATTATTACTGAATATCCTGGATTGCTTCCTCAATTTTTCTGTCAACATTTAAGACCATGCGCTTTCCTTCTTTTTTTTTTTTTCATTCTCATCTCTATTTTCTTCTTCCTCCTTATTATTAATAATAAAAAATTAAAACATCAAAGAGAGCAACATCAAAACGATGATGACAACAGCAAACAACGACGATGATATTCATCTCCATCTACAGTAAGAAAGAGAAAAACCAAAGAAACAATAACAACTTCCTGGGGTTTATGCCCCCCCCCCCCCCACAAAAAAAAAATCATAATAATGACTGGATATGTCAAAGAGAAACCGAAAACAGGATGCAACTGAGTTTTACATTCGAAACTTCCTGATTACCAAATAAGTGCTCTCGTTCACTGAAGTGTCAATATGAAAATGGGAAGAACATGAAAGTTGTCAAACAACCCGAATTACAGACAAATCAGCGTGGCATCATTTGCTACCTCTATATGTAGTAATCCTGGTTGACAACCCGGAGACAGAAAGAACTATCTGGAGTTATTATGTGCAGGAAGTGAAAATCGGTAAATAGATCACGGGGACAATCGAAAAAAAAAAAAAAGAAAGAAAGAAAATGAAAAATGAAATCGCAACTTATTTTTGTCAACATAGTCTCTTGATTAAAATATGAAGTGAATCTTCCAAATGGACTCGTTCTGAATCTCTTAGTATAGTCACGTGACCAGGGAATTTCGGTTTCTATGCGTGAGGTCGGCTTTACCCATTGCAGACCAACATAAAATGATCCAATGTACCATAACTGTGAATTTCTCAGACCTTCCTACACTACAGCTATTATATAGATCCTACTTCTTGTTCTACTGTCCATTGTTGGAAACGCTCCACTTTTTTTTTTGAGCAGTAAGGCAAAAAAATGTCAGGAAACCGTGATTTCCTTATTGCTTTCTCTAACGGGACATTAAAAATGTCCGGAAATGACGTCATCAATATCTGTGTTGGTACTTCGGCGAGAGGAGATAATTTCCATTCTCTCTTGTTTTCGTCATCGAACAATACTGTCAGCCATGAAAAGGAAATGAGCAAATTACCTGATCACCTGACCATTTCGAGATTCCGAACGAGTCCATTGTTTATCAGCTTTCTTGTTCGCCCTTGCAACTTCAGGTCACTAACAATAAGTGATGATCATCTCATATCGATTGAATTTCGCTTTCCATTTATGGCAATCTATAACAAAAAACAAGAGCAAGAACTGGAATAAAGAACAAGAACAACTACAACAGCAATAGAATACAACATTTGTCTATTTTTTATTGCTCATGTCATTCCCAAACTTACATTATTTGTACATTGATAAATCCTTTGATTGAAATGGCAGTCAATACTAAAAGAGGACAAGTTTAAAACCTTAAATAATATTGGCATTTGCTTCGGATACAATGTATTCAATGAAAAGGGAGAACATTTATCAACAGTTGTTTACCTCATCAACCATGCTATCACATAGCACAGCGATCCCTCTCACCCTTGCATGTGTTTTGAAGTAGGAGAGAGACCTCACTCCACCTTGGCACAGTGTTCACACCTCGGGTGACAACTTTTATTCTCTAGTGAAACAAGACTTTTAAAACGAATGCAATTTAGATAAAATTACAGCCAATAAAACAACTATTTCCACGATGTTATTTTGTATACTATGTGTCCAGTAAAAGTATTGATCGTTGAGGTTTGTTTCAGGCAGGACACTATTACCACAAATTTATGTTTAGATCTACTTATACTTCCAAATACTGGCATTAAGTACAGCTTATCTCATTCTGACAGACCTATTCCTCCTGCTGATTTAACGTCTTTTTACTATGAATCGATAACTGAAATCGGTGAATGAAGCTTAACAAGGGACAAAGAAAATCACAAGATTAGATCGGGGAGCTGGTGGTGTTCTATTTCATCCCACAATTTAAAATGAAGTTGAAAATAAAATACACAATCCAAATATAGCAACATGAGAGCTGAATAAATAGCAATTATTTAACAAGACTCTTAAAAATGTATGTTGCTGTGATTCTTGCTCATTTTCCTTACCTTTCTATACATTCTGCACAGGGCAACCTTCATTTTTTAATCACCGTCTGTGTCATCATGCACATTTATCATTTTGCAGAAATGTTTTTGGATATAAAAACTGTGACTGTCAGCCGGTAACTAACATAATCCATGAGTACAAATATACGGATATATAAAAAGAATGTCTAGGCCACGGAACTTTCAAACATGTTTGAATCTCCATCATCGCAGGTGCGCCGAGTGATCAGACTGATACTTATAATTCAAAGCACTTAGAGATCAGAAATATGCTTGAGTGGAATCAAAGAATTGATAATAATGTTCGTTCTTTCATGCTTTCTTTCTTCTTTCTTTCTTTTGTTCCTTCTTTCTTTCTTTCTTCCATTCATTCATTCTTCCTTTCTTTCTTTCACTTTATTTGAACAGGAAAAAATATCCTTGTCTTCTACATACTCAGTCTTCCCAAATTATAGTGTGACGACGCAGTCAAAAGGTCGAGTTTTCGCCCTGCACATAGGATAAATAACAACATAGAAAGGACGAAAAAATCCTTCCAGACCATGACTGCTAGTATCGGGGGGGGGGGGGGGTGGGGGGGGGGGGGGGCGGTACCTTGGGACTGCGGTGGGCACT
>JBCEWB010108254.1:0-11899 GCA_039654565.1 Peronia peronii | reverse complement strand
TTCAGGCACTTGATGTCCTCTCTCATATTGTACGCCACAATGCTATTGTTGATTGAGAATTTGTGATCAGATTGACAATTCATCTTCCCTGCCCCTCCCCGCCCGCCCTCCCTCCTCAGCCCACCAAATTCCTGCTAGTCCCCCCCCCCCCTTTCCCCCAACCCAACTCGCCCTCCTGGGTCTCCCCCCTCCCTCCCTCTTTTTTTCACCTCTATGCACTAAATCTCTCTTACAATTTACGATAGTGTTGTTGACATATTGTAACCAGACACACCTATTAGCAATCATATTTTGTCAATAAATATATCCTCCTCAAATACCTTTGATATTAATGCTTTGATATTAATGTGTAAGTCATCGGCAGGAAAATGAATATGAAATGCAATTATCGTACGCTAAGTATACGGGCAACTTATAGGATCCCAGGTTAGTGCGCATTTTTTTTTTTCAGATACGACTGTCGTGCGCGGCTTTTGTGCAGCTGTGCATTCCGCTGTTGAATTGCTTGTTATTAGACCAGGACACTGTGAAAAGTTGACAGTATACTTAGCAATTCACAGAAATAAACAACAAGAAATAATTGAAATTCTTTTATTTTAGAAAGGCAGAAAGGCTAGAATAAGAAGTACATGTAGAACTGAAGTAGGCTATTTAAATCAAGCAGCTGAAGTTATTTTATAACGGTGGAAACTGTGATGCCTACCAAAACTATGCACGACTTTCTACATGTTTCATCATTTTGCCAGTGGTGAGACTACATGATTTATCACTGCCGAGAAAACATTCAAACCTTATTATGGCATGTTATATAATCGATAGCAGACATTCTATATGATTAACATCATTTTTATGAGATTTAATTTTGATTTAACGCCAGGGTTTCACGGCATTAATTTTGAAAAAGGTAAATCTGGTCAGGATGGATGCCCGTAATGTGACCGCTGGAGGTCAGGAGTGAAGAGAGGCGTGAGCACGGCCGAGTTTTTCAGACTGAGGTGAACGAATAATTAAAACGATACAGATTTGAAAAGATTAATATTCTAGTCTAGGGTAGATACAGGTCATCTAAGGGGATACACGTGTTATAGATCTGATTCTAATCAGATCTATGGCATGTTTCTGCCTTCTAGATAAATCAACTATGAATACAATGCTCTCATGTAATCAGTCAGTTCCAAATTATAATGCTGTATGATGAGAAAAAAATCCATGCTTGTTTTGGAGCAAGGCTGGCTATAAGCTGGTGTTTCTTACTGTCTGCCCTGCTTAGGTGATATTCGTGGTAATATCTGTCCATATGCATGTGAGTGTGAGTGTATCTTGCACGTATATTGTGTCCATTCAACTTTGAATAGAATTTCCCTCTGAGGACAAATAAAGTTTATCTTATCTTATTATATCTTGTCTTGTCTTATGATTCTATAGCCTCGGTCTTTTATGCGCAATTTGGAAATCAATGTTTCACTGTCCTACATGTTTTTCTTGTACTTGTATTGCAAACATATTTTTGGGCGCAGTTTTGAGCACAATCCTCGTTAAAAACAGTCTGAGCTAAACAACAAAGCACTACAGAAATGTACATATAGCTCTCGGCAGTAACTTTATCTTATTTGTTGCCTAAAGGTGTAAACGCATTGTATCTGTTTCAGTTCCATCTCAGCCTCAGCCCTGTCTCATTATCCTAAGTATCCAACGATATCATTTGTATATCAATAATAAAATTAACTCTATAAAGATCGACTTCACTCCTGTTTAATACCTCCCTACGTGCAACATTATAAGGTTGATCAAAAAATTTACTTTGGTGATTCCAGTCACGTCGTTTAATATTTAGACGGAGCTGAAACTGAAACGGATTTAAAACGGATGCACTGTGGTTGCATCTTAATACAACTCCCGAGAGGGAGAAATTAAGGACAAAATAAGCTTATACTCCACCTCTATACTGATGCCGCACCAATGTATAATAAACAGGTGTCTGATTTTACAAAACACAATGATTGTATTTAGTAGCTGATGTAATAAGACATTTTTTTTTTATTGCATGTAGTATGAAATAAAAACAAATAAACTCACGGCTAGCTGTCTCCTACAAGATGATAATTCGCTGGACTAAATGTGATGTGGGCTTACTAATAACTCTCTACTCTTTTATAGATGAGAAGACTCGGAAACAAACGTTCCAATGCCGAATCCTGACGCATAACTAGATTTTGTCCTTGGGAAAGACAATTTACACACATTTTCTGACTTAACGGAGGTTAAAATAAGAACCCGACTATAGACAATGATGTTACTGTTATATAAATTGTTATGGATTTTGTTGGAAAGATTGATATGCATTTGAGCGCCTAACCAAACAGTCGCCTTGTATGTTTCCCAGGAAGCTGATTCCACAGTGAGTGTCCCCACTGGTTCTATCAAGTAACAATAAATTGTTCAGTGATGGAGTCTATAGTGCTCTCTATTAATGTTTAAGCGCCAGTCAGACCGGACCCAGAGGACATCGTTCTGACTACAGCCAGACAAATTCGCTTTGAACTGATTTACACGTTATTCTGAACACGTCACAGGGGAAAGCAAATGTAGTTCATTATAACACCATCTATTATTATTATTCTTTTTGATGATTCACACCCACAGCCAAGGCATTATTTTCCTGATGTTAACCCTTAAAGTGTCAAGGGGTGTTAAAATCATTGACTCACTCATCATAGTTTGCTTTGGAAATCCTTCACTAAACTACACAATAATATTATGACATGACATCCTCAGATTTCTGCAAGTAATTTCTTTAACAGGAATATTTATAAATATCTTCCATGAAATCCGGACATTCCCGCACTTTTTATAGACATTTTTAGGGTTAATACGGACAGAATATCTTTCTCTATGCCCAGTTATATATCATAACAAGATGCTGCTGAAACTCAAAGCAGTCGGAGCACCAAACACCCCTGGACAAGATGATAACTGTTCAAAACATTACACTTTACTGATTAAAAAAAAAAAAAGAATCAAAATATAGTGCAGTTCAAGTAATCAACATAAGGAAGAAAAAAAAAAAAGAAAAAGTTAAAACCCAGAAATCTTAAGGGTTTTGTGTCATCTATATTTATGGTAGACGGATAAAAACAAATAGAAACAAATCAAAACAAAATAAAACAAGAGAGAATGATACAGAGAACGAAGAAGCCGAAAAGAGGCCTAATAATAACACGAAGAAGGAGAATAGAAGGAAAAATCAGACGAAGAAGAGGAAGAAGACAAAAGAAAGAAGGGACAACAAGAGGACAAGAGTAAAGGAAAAAGACGCAGGATCGGAAGAAGATGAAAAAGACGGGAAGAAGAAAGAAAAAAAAAGAAGATGAATAACAGGAAGAAGCTGAAGGACTCAGCAACAATCATATAAATATCAGAGATGTTCTTGTAGCCATTGTGTTTTTCCAATGTTGTTCATTTGAGTGGAACCTACATAGAAAATATGACTCATCATCCAATATTGTAAACAGGAACATTGTTTTTATCCTCAAAATTGTCAAAAAATTAAATAATTCAATCCCGGTATTTCCATATACACATGCATTGCGCTTAGATTAGCTTTGCAAAGAGTTATTCTCGTCGTCTTTTCACGCAGTGAGATCTGTTATCTTACGCTTAGAATAAGCCAGATGCTGGATGCTGCTTGCGGAATTTGCTACTTTCCTGCAATTATTTCGAATAAAATTTGATTCTATTTTTCCTTGTCTGAATTAAGATCGGAGACCTTCATCACCTGGCATGATTGCCAGAATGGTCTCCTGGAAGGCTACGTTCGAAATACTTTGATCAGACCTTCACCAATGTGGTTTGTAGCCAAAACAGAATAAACCGAAATAAAATCCACTTTGGCCTTCGGCCTCCAAGCTTCTAACTGACCTTAAAAACTCTAAGAGTAAACTATGATTATTTTTTAAAATCTCCTTTGACTTCCTAGCTTCCGTCTGGCCTTGTAGAGTTTAATAATGATATTATGTGACCTTCACTTACATTTATGGCAGGAAAAAAATCTTTTTTGTGCGGTCTCCATAAGAAAGAAAAAGAAAAGAAAATCTCCTTTGGCCTCGTGGCCTCCAGGTGGCTTTGTAGATTTTAATCATGGTATTGTGTTATGTAACCTTCACTGGCGTTACATGGCCTCAAAAACTCCTTTGGTTCCCCGACCTTCTACTGTTCTTGTAGACTTTAATAATGATAGAGTAAAAATGAATCAGAAAGTTTACAAATGGCGGAGAAATAATAGCAGCCAGCACATATCGAAGTCAGACAGATTACTCCTCTAACTTTCTCTCTTTCAGCCAACTCCGTATGTCTCCCTCTCTCTAACTCTCTCTCTCTTTCTAACTCTCTCTCTTTCTCTAACTCTCTCTCTCTCTCTCTCTCTATATATATATATATATATATATATACCCCTCACTTTCTTAGCAACTAACAATTGGCTGCTTTCAGCATGCTAAGATCTAAGACAACTCCAATCAGGAATCTAAATTTAGTGTTTATTTCAACATCGATTTTGTTTCATAATCTCCTATCTGGGTTTCGATATGGAATCTCTTCCAAATCGAAATTAGAATTTAATTTCCGTACAAGAGACCCTCCTCCGTTGGGCATTCATCCCATTATGAAAGTCTTTGTACAACTGATGGTACACATCCAAAGACCTTGGAATTTGAATTAAGCGATGGGTAACCATACTTCCGAGCGCCTAGAATGAAGACAGGCTGTGAGTCACTTGCCCTCTAGGGTGAAAGAAGAAAATAAAGGAGACAGATCTGACACTAAATTCCGCAGAACCTTAGACCACAGTCTGTCCGTCTAGGTGTGCATCCCCGTCTGCTTTGCGGTTCTCTTCATGTCTCTTTCTGTTCTACTCTCTCACTCTCTCGATGGTCTCTCTCTCTCTGTCTATCTCTTCACCCTCTCTCTTTCTCACTCACTCTTTGAAAACGCAAAGTTGTCTCTCACTGGCAGTTAATATTTTGTGAACCTCATAAGATACCGGTCTAAGCCATTTTTTGGCTGTTTTGAGAAAAAGAACAACAACAACAAGAACAAGAATAACAACAACAAGTGTCATTACACCATCCCAATTACACACAGCTTTTATGTCAAACAGTGCAAGCTTTTACTGAAATTCAGCTTAAAGAGAAATGTTGTAAAAGACTCAAAGCATTCAGCCATGGCCTGAACGTAATTTGATTTAAAAAAGAAAATGAGTTAGGCATATTATTATCGTATGAGCGGGACAATTTGCTCTAAATCTGACAGTATCATTTCTTCTCCTCCTTCATCTTATGGATTGCTTGTTTTGCAAAAAAAAACGAACAACAAAAAACCTTAAGATTTCACTCGGCAGAAATGTTTCGCGCCCGATTTGATTGCCGTTCCGGATAATTTATCTACGTCTCTTCATTTTCCGAAATGATGACCATTTTCTGAAGCATCTCTCATCCCCCCGGCCCACTTCTCCCTTCTGTCTGCCTATTTTTCTATCAACCTTCTCTCCCTCTTTTTTCTTTTCTTTCATTCTCACACTCTTTCCCACTCTTTCCTACACCCTCACTACTTTTCCCTCTCTTCCCCTCTCTCCTCTTTTTCAAGAAATAGACTTTGAACGGCCAAAAAAAAAAAAAAACCCAACTAACATGTATTTCGTTCTAAACTTGACGTCGTCATTTCTCACCCCCTCCTTCCTTCCTCTCCCCCCTCTCTCTCTCTCACTCACACACACATACACCATTCTTATCATGTTGTACAAAAGTAACAGTTTATTTGCAGTAAATGCCCGATCAGATCTGATTGCAATTCCGATAATTTGTCTAAGTCTCTTTCATCTTCATAACTCTTGATCATCAAACGGAACATCGAACATCCTCTTCTTTCTTTCTATCCCTCTCTCTCTCTCATTCTCTCTCCATCTCTCTCTACTTCAGACTCTTTCCTCCTCCTTCTTCCATTCTATCCCTCCCATTCTTCTCTTTATTATTTCTATCTTGCACAAGCTGAGATTACCCTTGCAATAAATGCCGGATCTCATCTGATTGCCGCCCCGCTAATTTATCTAAGTCTCTTTCATCTCCAAAGGCCTTGGCAAACATCTGGAGATCCGCCCCCCCCCCCTCCTCCTCCTCCTGCCCCCGTCTCTGTCTGCCCCTCTCTTCTCCTTCTTTCGCGCTCTTTCTCTAACCATTCTCTTAGGCTTTCTCACTGTCATATACCCCCTTTCGGTCCCCTTGAAAATAGTCTACTGATGTCTCTTTCATCTTCAGAAGTCCTGACGTTCCCTACCCCTCTCTCCATCTGTCTATTTTTCTCTCATTTCCTCTGGTCTCTCCTCTTAGTCACATGGTCTCTTACCTACACTGTCGCTTTCTCTTTCTTTTACTCTTTCTGACTGTCTCTCAACCCGCTCATTCAAGCTGTCCCACGCCCCCTCTCTCTTTTTCTGCTTTTCTTCTCACTCACTCTCTCTCTCTCTCTCTCTCTTGCTCTCTCTCTCTCCCTCTCTCTCTTTAAAGAACCGTTTAGCGTTTACATTCACTCCACATTAAATTTTCCGGACATCTAAAAAATCACCACCCTCTCTATCTCCCTCTGTCATCCCTTTCCTACCTTGTAGTTTCCCGTTGTCTGTTTTTATTTTTAAAAAAAAAAGTCACTTACCCATTCATAGAACATTAATGGGGCGTTTCTATGGCAGGTTCATTAAAGATGAAGTAAACTATCATTTATCAAAGAGCTATGATTATAAGAAATTGCGTCTATTTCTTTGACTTTACACCAATGATGTATACCGATATAACTATTTGCTCTGTTGGTAGAAAGTCAGTGTTTAATTATTGATGCGTTTACTTCATTTATTATGTCATTTCACATGAAAATTATAT
The DNA here is from genome assembly GCA_039654565.1 of Peronia peronii. Lineage (NCBI taxonomy): Eukaryota > Metazoa > Mollusca > Gastropoda > Systellommatophora > Onchidiidae > Peronia > Peronia peronii. The sequence continues at coordinate 4,973 of JBCEWB010108254.1, read as the reverse complement.
TCTAGTGTGATCCCCTACTTTCGTCTACTCAAATGTGAATGAACGCTTGTATATTTTTTGATATTTTAAACACCTGCTTTGATAAAGATAATCATAAAGAAAATTAACTGACATATTTTATAGATCTACCACACAAAATGCTATAACTATTGTATTAGACTATAGCGCTTGGAGTCTGTCCTGAACTGGTATAAGCGCTATATAAAACACTGGCAATTATTACTGCTAATTACAAGTTTAGTCATAGGTGAACATGACAAAAGTTAAATGGAGAATGAATACAGTCATAAAGAAGTACAGAAAATTTTCAAGCGGAAATAACTGCTTAAATACTGCTTAAATAGACGCCCAATACCAGCTGGCCTGTGTAACAAAATTTAATTAGTATACAAGGTGTCTCCATAGATCCACATTTTAATCATTTGAAATCTCCCCAAAGAAGTGAACATTTAATACTATATTTAATAGTTAATCTAGAAATTATAGAAATTCATTTTGTTTTTTTTAACCGCGATATGCCTGTCAAATTGCAGCACTTTACCTTTGGTCTATCTCATTCTGATATTGTCCGTGACATTTTAGTATGCTATGTCCATGTGTGTAATTTTATTATATTGTATACAAATGTTCCGTCTCATCGACTGTGGACGGAAATCCGTTTTCAGACCTCAATATCTTGTGTAGAGGATGGAAATAGTTACGGAAGATATACGTCGTTGATTATAATATAATGTGTATACATATTAGACACCATTGGTTTCACGTGATATCAAAATAATATGGTATGTTGGAATAAAAAAACACAAAAAGCAACTCTTCATGTCACATTCAGGATGCGGGAGATTTCCCACACAGACAGCTCATGTACGAGTATCAGTGATAGACATTATTATAATAGGACGAAGTAGTGCTATTTCAAATGAGAATTTACAAAACTTCTCTAATCTGATCCGTCAGGGTGGAACAAAATTTTTGGTTAAAAATCAAATATATCGTTATCCATTAAAAAAAAAAAATGAGACGCGACACTATGAAATCAGGCGCTCGTCAAACTGAGGTGACCGGAGAAATCACGTGTTTTTCAACAGTGAATGAATTTTTAACACGATTTTTTTTTCTTGACAGAACTCTTCTGTATCAATCTAAAATTACATTTCAGAGTCAACTTTGCTGAAATAAATTGAATAAAAGCCCAATAATTGTAATTTAATGGTATGGCCAAAGAAGAATTGATAAGGATTTACAAAAGTAATCGACCATTTTCTCACGAAATTTAACTACTGCAACAAGCCACCCAGATCGTCTTTAATTGCCAATATCTCAACTTCTGCTTAAGATAGCGCAATTTTTTTTTCGCATACAGAAAGGGAAATGAATAATCTTCACGGTGATACCAATAACTCTATATGCTCGAAATCTGACCAGAGCCTGATTTCATCGTGTCGCGTCTCAAATAACAATCATGGGAGCACAAGGAGGTAAGAGGTGATTTTGAAGCCTCTGTTGACTTTGGCATTTCCTTTTGAGTTTATTTCTCGCATCTATCACAAAGTGTTTGCACAATCCTGTCGTATATTGTCTTTCACAGAGATCCTGGCCATACTCCTGAACGGCAGTGTGATAGTCCTGTCGGTGTGGAAGCGCAAATCCCTCAAGCCCAGCGACTCGTATGTTGTATGGTTGGCCATCTCAGACCTAGGACATCCGCTGGTGGCTTATCCCATGATCATCGCCTCTTCCTTCAGACATTCCTGGCTCTTTGGAGACTTGGGTAAGTTTTGCATATACTCAATATAAATTGAGTTAATTTTTTAGTAAGCCACAATAGAGCGATTACGACTATGTTAAGTGGAAATTGTAATTAATAATCTTGAGTTATAGCATACCTCTTTATCACTGTTCCTCTATAAATCGGTCTCTCTATACTTGTATGATATGTCTCTGTCTCTTAATCATTTTATAATTGATCTATGTACCATTTTGTCTGTCTACCCATCCATTCATTTATCTATTCAGCTATCCATTCATCCATCCACCCACACAAGCATCCATTCATCCATCCATCCATACACCCATCTATACATCCATTTATTTCTTCCTCCATTCGTTCCTTCTTCCATCCATCCGTCCATCCATTCATCCATCCATCCATCCATCCATCCATCCATCCATCCATCTATACATCCATAATAAGAATATGCATGGTCATCAAAATATGTGTAAGTGAGGGAATTTAAAAGTCCCACATGTCAGATTCTTTTTTAAGAGTACAACAGCATAATAGCGAGTCTGTTGGACTAAACTCTGTGATTTAATAGAGAAGAGTGTGCAACAATCATGAGATTCCTGTGAAAACAGTTATGCATTGTAGATATGACTAGAAGCTTTAGGATTTTTCCTTCATGAAAAACGACCTTTGCAGAACAGGTCATGTATGTTATCGAGGACATAAGGGAATTATATGTCTTATGTACTCAAGGAACTATTATTATCGAACAATATGCGCGCGTCCTTACCAATGACATCTCAGAATCGGCATATCTACTCATGTGATGAAAATCTATTTGTGTTCGCTTGCATGCCAGTCTTAACCAAGGTCCAGAATTGCTCGAAGTCTATCCGAAGGACAGTTCCCTAAGAAATTAGGTTTTAATGGTTATGCACAATTTAGCCGGTCAGTTTCCGAAGGAATCATGCTTTAACAGTTCATTTGTGTGCAGTCGCTCAAAGAATCCTGCTTTAATGGTTGACTCACGAGCAATGTAGCTGGACGCTCCCCTAGGGAATTATGCTTTAATATTGACATGTAAGTAGTTTTGCCTTATCAAACATTATGCCTGAGTCCTTATCAGGGCAACCTTAAGTTTTGAATATTTACCCGTGAGATGAATATTTCCTTGCTTCTTTTGCATGCAACGGAGATGTATGTGAGCGACAGTTGTCCAGGGAACTATAACAATAATAAGAATATTGGGTCATTTGTGCTCAATGGACATATAATTGAGTCAATATCACGCAATGTTATGCTGGAGTCCTTGTCTAGGCCGCGTTTCGAATAACTCCGCAGTATTTAATCCCATGAACAAATTTTAACAGTATTCGCTTGCATGATTACACATTTTCTTAATCAATGCACAGGAGGTATTGGCGTGTATCTAATTCCTAAGCAACCTCAGCTTCACCTCAATCAAACACTATACCAGAGTCCTTACTATGGCCATCTTAGAGTGGGAATATCTACTTATATGATGGGTATTTTGTTGTTTTCGTTCAAACCATTTTTAATCAGTGCGCAGAAGAGTTCGGGGTATTATGTAAGAGACTATTGCATAGGGGAGCTGTACTTTATTGGATGATTTCTCCGTAATTTAACCTTTATCGAGCAATATGTGAGAGTCTTTAACAAGGCCATTGTAGGGTTGGAATACCTAGTTGTCTGAAGAAAAATTTGTTGTATTCGCTTAACCCTCTGGAGCCCAATGTTCACAGAAAGATGTGTGTTCGTTAAGGCCAAGTATCCAATTGTGACTTTATACTTGTGAAAGTAAGACATTGTAAGGCAAGCCAAAGGTATGAAATTATTTGCCTTGACTCTCCGGTAAGGACAAAAGAACTCACATGATCTCCAGTGTACGCCGATTAATGATTCTTTTTTTGGAGGGGTGGGGGGCGGGGGGTTAAATCAATTTTGGAACCCTGGGCTTTGAAGCATTATACCAAAGAACTCAAAATATATATGTTTTCTGTTGTTCTATGCTTTAACAGTTGACTTGTACTAGTTTAAGGCGCTATGGGCGAGTTCTAACCCACATCTTGAGATCAGATTAGCTACGCACATCTATTATTTTTCACAAATGAGTGGACTAACAGTATGAACAGCATTTTTTTCCCTCTTAATTGTTCACAAATAAAAACATAGGATGTCAAAAAGTTTAAAAGCATTTTGGAACGGCTGGTGTAAGTGGATGGCGCTATAGACTCTCTGAGATCTTCTAGATTCTGTTTATGCAATTCCAAATGTGTGGACCAATACATGAACGAGCCGCACTGGCTATAAAACCCACAGTATAATACACTGAAGGTATAGACAAATATTCTCTGACCTTGCTTACAAAGTTACAGTACAGCTTTGACCCTGCACATCATCGTTAATCATCATTTTGACTCAAAACAACAACAACAACAACAACAACAACAAACATTAATAATAATTACCACCACCACCAACAACAAAAAACATTAATAATAATAATAACAGAGCAGAGAGGTACCTCAAAACAAATAAGGAGATTTTTTAAAAAAAATCGTAATCGATTTCATGGTGTCGAAAACGGAACAAAGACAGTAGCTCTATCGCATATCATTACCATTCTATCGCTTAATCGACACAAGTCACTATTGGGCTATTCGAATAGTTGATTCGTTAATCCCAAAATTACATGATACATCACGAGAAAGCGGAGATAGTCACTATAAACAAGCTGAAAAACTTAATTTAAAACAGAACGAGATCTCACTGTCTGAATGAGGGGAAGAAAGGAAGGGAAAAAAGGTAATCTGGTTCCAGACTTAGGGCACGTGTGAAACAGCCAGTAGAGCAAGTGGAGACAAAGGAGACATGCGAAAAACGTATTTCAAGAAATCTCCGTCACAGAGAATGTGGGTCTAGGGCAGCTTACAGTTTTTTTCCTCTTCCACCCTGGATTCTCTGATAAGTGACTGACATTAGCAAAGCCGATTTGTCATCCTTCTCCGTGTCTCTGTCCTACCCTCTTTTACCTCTGTCTGTCCATTAGGCTAACTGTCTGTTTCTCTGTCTGTCTCTCTGTCTGATTGTCTGTCTGTCTCTCTTTCTCTTTTTCTTTCTCTTTGTCTCTGTCTGTCTCTCTGTCTGTGAGCTGTCTATCTATCTATCTATCTATCTATCTATCTATCTATCTATCTATCTATCTATCTATCTATCTATCTATCTA
>JBCEWB010108243.1:0-11899 GCA_039654565.1 Peronia peronii | reverse complement strand
TCTATCTATCTATCTATCTATCTATCTATCTATCTATCTATCTATCTATCTATCTATCTATGTCAATACATCTATATTTATCTATATCTATATGTAAGTGCCTTTATATTTACAGTGTCAATTTTTCATTGATTAAATATCAAGAGGTGAAACACTAAACAGAATATCTTTCAATGATTAGAAATTATCCCTGCAAATGGCCTAACAAGATAGAACAATTTATTCAAATTAAACAAACCGATCATTATACCGTATTGTTTGTTTATATTTAGCGGCATTTAAGCTGCCTTACCTCAGACATACATCAATGATTTTCAAACATAGCGATGCATATCAGCACAGTAAAATACTTATTGGAGTATGTGAAGAGCAGGAACGATTATCAGACACGAGAGATGATGAAAGGAAGTGAGTTGTCTTACACCATCTTTCGTCGCCGCATCGTGGGTTTATTTTAAAACCTATTACTTTCCATTTCAGCTGTCTCAACTCTTATATAAATAAAGGGAGAGAAGACACTATCTGCCAGTTGGCCATTAAGAACATTTCCATCGACAATAAAATCAGCTAATAGGAAGAGAGAGATTGAGAGAGAGAGAGAGAGAGAGAGAGGGGTGGGTGTACTTGAAATGATAATGAACAGCAGAACGAGAAACTTTGAGTTGATGTCAGCATCGGATTTACCGCAGTAACTGTGGTCCTTAGCGCAATGGGAAATACCGTTCTTGCTGCAAACCTTGCATTGGTCTAAACAGCCTGGCCCATACCATCCATCGTCACACTCTGGAAATGGAAACAGCGATAGGTGTGAATGTGGTCCCATCAGGCTTGTGTGAGGAAATGTACGGTTTCTCTTATAATGCAAAGAAACCTTGATGTCACCTAGAATAGAGCGCTAGTCCCTACGAAGAATGTGCATGAGAGACAAAACAAAGGAGGATTTTTGAGGGGGTTGCTGTTATTAACGATGTTAAGTCTAGCAAATATTCTTTATTCTTCATTATGTGCTCTGATGTATATTATTTATTGTGGCACTTCACCACGAAGCATCTGTCCTGCGTCAAAACACAGGATTGCTGGCATTCGTGTGTAACGACAGTTATCAATATAAGTCGAAGTAGAGAAAATCAATGGTTACGACAGGTAGGTACATGTAAAATCACAGCGAATATTCTCCTTTCCCAATGGGATTAATGTCAAGACCACTTTTGTGACGGAATCCGACAGGCATTATTTCTTGCACTGGTCATTGTCACGTCCAACAGTTACATTAAATGTTGTTTAAAATGTCATACAATGTATCTTCTCTCATTTTTTTTTAGATATTCTTAGTTTTAAAATCCTAAAGAAAAGCCCTTTGTAGGATCTGAGTTGAAAATATCTACTTTGATTTATCATTTCCCTTGTAGGTGAATATATGTAACGTTGATGGCTCGTGGACATGCTGAGCACATTACGATTTATTTCTTTTAATATTATTATTATGAAAGATCAGCACAGTTGTCGCAATAAACAATTGCCTTCATTGTTATTGTTATTCTCTAGCATTTCTCCGTTGATTCTATCCTTGTCTTGGTTTGAAGCTTTGTTACTTTTTCTCCCCACTATTACAGCTCCACACCCAGACACTTTTCACTATTGTTGGAGGAGAGAGTGTAGCCGAGGGATAGAATGTAGTTGGAAGTAGAGATAATATCATGAACTTTCTATCTATTATTAGCATTGACACGCACAACTGCTCATAAAAGGAACAAACATACAAATTAGACTAGTACATTCCCATCAGTTCATTACTGACTTGTTAATTGTATATTTTCTGTTTTCTTTTCCACTGTCAATATCTGATTGTTTTCTTTTTCCTCATGACATTGGCATACATGATGACATGAAATCTTACACAAAAATGAATGAGTTTCTCCGGTAGAATATTATTACAGTCCCTGACCTCAGTGCGAATTTATGCCCAGGCAGCGATATTAGTTTAACTCTGTAAGTGCCAGTCCTCTGACATAAATACCCCATTGTCTTCTCTCGTATTAAACCAAGGACAATCACGGGGTGGATAATGGAATTCCAAGGCCAATCATCTCACGGCTGAATACAATTTGTAAAAATAGTCGGAATCCAAATATTTATCGAGGTTACCTGAGTTCCGTTTATAAGGAGCTCGACAGTTTCATGGTTAGTATTCAGTAGAACAAGGCAATATCTCGGGGATAAGATATGTGGGTAAAAATGTTTCTTGACCGCCCTGCCTGTCACAGTCTTAGCAGTTAGGATCAAAATAATGGCCACAACCGCTCAACATTAGCAATAATATATATTGATATTTTGACATTTCTATGCACTGCATTTTCTCTTTAATAAAATTTTAATTAAGTCAGATGTTAAGAAAACAGAATTGACAACGTGATTATCATTTCATTTTGGTGCTATTTGTCTCACCTGAATGACAACCCAAGTATTTCGTTCCAGGACGACATTGTTTCTTGCAACCACCAGTCTGCAGACACTCATTTTCTTGACAAAAATCACATTTCTCTTCACAATTGAGTCCATAACTTCCCATTTCACAAATGACGTCTTTAAAGGAACATGATCAATGAAAGTTTTAGTTGTAATTCAATATTTCTAAGATAAATGAGATGGAAATTCGTTGACTGTGCAATTGAAAGTTGCAGATAATTATGCCACCCATTAATTTTGAAAACATCTGAATATTTCACTCAATGAATGAATGGCAGTCTCCAGTCATAGGCAACATTATTCCATAAGCATCTCATGTCTGTATTGGGTAGGATGTCTTTTAAAAGGAAGTTGTTCTTTTATGGATGCTAAAAGTGGGAAGTGAAAAGTTTCAAGAGGACACACAACCAAAACTCTGTCTGGTACAGGTTTATTTATAGAAGTGTAGATGTCTGTATAAAAAAAGTTGAACAATTACCTGAATACAAAAAAAACAGTCGAAGGGGAATACATCAAAGAAGCCTGATACGACATCTGTAGCATATTTAGATCATAATTTTTATAACACTAATTCAAGTTGGCGCATATACATATTATACCATCTCCGTCTCGATCCGTGTTTATACACTTAAAACCTCTGCTTACCCCCAAAGATTTCTATTTCACAAAAGTTTAGCATTATTAACGTTTGCTCCGTTGAAGTTTTGTGATATGAAGGTCTGAGCTCGATTTCACTGACTGGTGTCAGTCTTGGTGTTCTAAAATAGAAGACCGAATATGGACCCTTGTGGCCATCACGATACTCCAACAGCTGATTGCCAGCTGCGTCAAAGGCATCCAGCTGAAAGAATTGTATTCGCATCCTATAATCATCTGAAAAAGAAGAAAAATACTGAAATATCAACAGTAACAATAATAGCACTAACTGACGATTATGGACACTGTGGCTAGTTATGCTTCTTTAAGAATCGGGTGTCTCACGTTAGTACATTTAACATTGGCAAACGTTTATTTCTTAACTAACAAGGAATATATACACACACACACACAGATATTTACAGACTGAAGTTAGTTTCGACCTCTGAAAACGATACAATGTAAATTACAATTCAGTGAAAAAGCCAAGGAACTATTGATCTCTATAAGACAGGAATTTCTGTGCTTTATCTAACTTAGATGTCAAACATTCGGAACATTATTTCAAACAACAAAGCTACAGTTACTTTCTGCCCACACTTTTGAACTGCTCCCTACTAGCCAAGCCACTCCCCTACCCCCGCCTGTCTGAGTTTATTAGTGTTCGTCTAAAAATTAGCAGGAGGAAACTCTTTTTTTTCCTTATTTCTGGTACAGCCTTGATAAAAAATCACAAGAAACAACCCATCTGTAAAAGTGTTTTCCACTTCAAAATCTGGCTCTAGATCTATTTCAGGAGTTGACACTGTTATTTCCTCATGCAGGAACCATAGACACAAGGGGGTGAGCACTTCGATATGGTACTCAACATTTTTTTTTTAAACAACGGTTCCAAGCAAAAATCGAGTGAATCTGCAGCTTACATGTACATCGTGGAAGTCATCACTGTCTCGTGTTATTTTATACGCATTTTCAAACTAAGCTTTCATACATTGACGACACTGGAAAGGTTTGCATATCGTTACCTTCAGATGGGGCTACAACAAGACCGCCTAGAATGCCCTTCTGATAGTTTTTAGTCAATAATATATTACAATAGATCTGTACATTTCCTAGCATATGACAATTAAGTAACATTCGAGATTTTCATAATAACCTTAGGATTATGAATAAAGATGACAACAAACAATATCGCTGGGACATACCATTTCCCTCCCCGCTAAACAGGCTAAAAGCATGCACTTCATGGGGACGATGTAGGAACACCTTGAACCAGGCAGATTCGTTGTAAGGACCTGCAGGACAACCTAAGTTAAATAAGCGATTTCCATCCACTCCGTAATGTGACGAGAAACGTTCTTCATTATTGTAAACATTTGACAGGGCAGTATCTTGTCTCAGAGCAACATTTCGGCCTGGATAGTGGAGAAAAAGTATCAAAATAATTTAATCATAAAATATAAAAAACTGTAAATTATGGAAGATCGCTGTGCCCGGTCCTATTACCTCCCTTTTATCAGACACAAGAGGTGTTGAGCAAACCGTGTAAAGAGGGAAAAAATCCCCTTTACTTCATGTGGCTCGAAAGACTGATCACCAAAAGAAATTGATAAAATGATAACACTAATAAGGAAACATTCTCTTTATAAGAATTTTTTGGGAATGTTTCATGGTGTCTGTTTCAAGTAGAGGGCGAAAAAGTTGGGGGGTTTTTTCCTCTCTACACTGCTTGTTCAACACCTCTATTGTCTGGCATAGAGAAATACTAGGGCTGGTCACGACCATCTCCCATTATCTTGGAATTACCAGTTAAATGACACATTCCCCGGCGTCCCGAATTATTACTGATTTTCCCAAAGAGTTAATGATTTACAACATTGAAGTGCTGAGGCTTTTTTGTTGCATTACTCTCTGTCTCTCTATCTTTCTTTCTCTCTCTCGTTCTTTCTCTCTCTCTCTCTCTCTCTCTTCCTCTCTCTCTCTCTCTCCTCTTTTTTTTTTTGTTTCAGTATATTATGACACAGTAAAGCCAAGAGTCATTATAGTTATGTTTCTATTTTCACAGATATGGGCGCAGTGATCTGTTCTTTTTTTCCAGACATTGCACTTGCTTTTGATCACAATGTGATTTTTTTAAAAATAAAGAACAGTTAGCAAAGATACGCTTAGCATTGTGTACAAATTCTGTTTATGATATCTTTATCTTTACAATTGGGTGACATCCCAGGCACCGTTGTCTTGATGTACATTGTCTTCTATGGGTATTAGTTCAACAAATAAACAAACACACAGACAGAAAGATAGGCGAATAGACATATCATGCTACGATAAATATAAACAATATCACTTTTTCTCTTTAAGACGAATAAATGAAGAAGCGGTTGGGCAAGGCCGATCTCAATAGGGTGGCAGCTGATGTCAGATCAGAGTAATTCAAAGGATGATGTGCTCAGTCGAACCGAGAATGCCGGTTTCAATAAAAAAAAACATTTATGACTATTGAGTTTGTAATTTTGGAGAAAAATACCCCAAAATGGCTAAAATTTTTTTTTTTAAATCAATGTATCCGTGTGAGCTGTTTAGTATCTGTAGCTCTAAGTTTTTACTGTGAAGAACTGTTGAATTATCTTTCACAATCGAGAAACCCACATACACGATATCATATGGACGTGAAGTATCGTGACTTTGTAATCATTAAAATAAGAGGAAAATCACTGAAAAATTAATGATCTGAAAAATGATGGGATTTCCAGGCTTTTGCTTAGTCGAATATGAACTGTTACATATCCGTCTACCTTGGCAAAATGAACTCACCCCAACTGAGGTAGACTTCACAGAGATAGCCAATAACTGGTCCGCGTAGATGTAGATCGTGTAAACGCAGTTGATTATCGCAGTGCACATCAACCACATCCTTGCTGATACGAAAAATCGTTGAATTCTTGCATCTCACACTGTTGTCGAAACCAACGGAAAGTTGGCGAAAGTTTGAATCTGGTGGAACTAAAAATTTGGAATTCTCTGTGAACAGAAAAATCTTTAATTCACATACAAACATTTCATTCACACTATGTAGTCACAAATCCGATTCCGCATGACAATCATATTTATACGTTTTCGAAGTACACGTTTGCACCACAACTCTTCATTGTCCACGATCAGTTGAATTACACAAAACAATATCTACACTTATCAACTCCCAAAAATATATTATTTGAAGACCGTGGCCATACGAGAAAAGGACCCACAAGTCGCAACAGGTGGAATCGAGTTATGGGCAAATAAAGTCAAAAGTTTGATTTTTTGGTCATATCGACTTCTGCCTACCTAAAACCTCCTCGACCATTTCTTTAACATGTGTTATGAGCATTTGCATGAATTTGGAGCCTAAATATGATTTTGAATGGATTTTTAAAGCCATGTCAAATGTAAAAATATTGCGTATTTACCTTCAGTCATTGATAATTAACACCTTACTTAAGGGGATTCTTTCGCCGGCTTCATTCGGGCGAATACCGACATATTATATACCGTTTTTTGCGTCTTTTTGTGGCCTGTTCGATTACACAGAGTGCGCATTAATACATTTAGAAGGGTAAAGGTCAGAAGTAGTGTGCATCTACATCCCCACTGCTAGTTGTTCACGTATCCTTCATCAGATACTCTTCTGACGCTATAATTAAACCCCAAAAACGTATCAGGGTGATTATTATTCCACATATCAATCATTTCATTGCATTTTTCTATTATCCTGTGTCACATACTTTGGTGCAGTCGGTGAAAAACATTTTCGTTGACGGTTGTTAAGTTCAACAAAGATAGCGTAAGCATCAGCTGATTCCTCAAGTCGAACTAGATCCAGATCTAATACTAGTGCTGAGCAAGATATTGCTAACCATTTGAACATTCTCGAGAGGCTTGGAATGCGAAATATTGCCAGTAAAAATGACCTGAGAGATGTGATCAATGATTATTTCATGGAGAAAAGTGATTCTGAGGAAGACGAGGACCCGTCGGAAAGGGCAACTCCCACTTTCTTGATGAGACCTGAGCCAGGACTGGATCTAGTAGACATGCCTGCATCTGCTGAAAGCTCCACTTCAGTAGCCCCTTACGCTTTTCCAGGTAAGTACTTATAACAAAATTAAATCATACATTCTTGTTTGCTTCCTCTGCTGCTTAGGGCAAAACTAGTTTAACACTCCTAGTCCTAAACTTGTCACACATCTGGGTAGTGAGAGCTCAAGGCTATACAATGTGGTGACTAATCTTGTTGTCAAACGTCTTTTGTAGACCATTGTAATGTACTAATTAAGTTTACTGTCAGGTTTGTATTTTCTTCTGTTGCATTCAACTCAAGCTCATATTATTTTATCCAACATTCAACCAGTATAGTGTAAACTATTTCGGTTCATTGAAAATAGAGCTACTACTATTGAATTTCATTGGCACTGCTTGGGATAACAATCAGTAAGAATAGATAGGAAATCGTGACATTTTCTCATTGAACTGTTCTTTACTCCAACATTGACTGTTTCTTCAAAGAGATATTTCTCAAGTCTAGAGATAGGTCTTTTGTGACGTCAGTTTCTTATTACCCTTATCAAAATGTAAACACCTTCATGCCTTGTGTTGTTTAGATTTCCTCCCTGTGTTTTGGTTCTGCCTCATGTTTAAGGGCCAAGTAAATTTTGCATTATGTTAACTTTTCTTTGTTTTTATCTTTCTCTCATCTGGAAACAGTTGACGAAGTTGAACCAAAGTTATTGGGGATCTGAGTCAACACTTTTCTTTTGCTCCTCCCTCCTTTGCTGCTCCAGAGAGAACTCGAGAGGACTGTTGTCACTACAACAATGGTCAGGCCTGCCATACCAGGTTCAATGAATAGACCATACAGTCCATCCGCTTGCAATACATGGGTCTGACAAAGGAGCAGTTGGACATCGCTGTGCTGGAGAGTTTGGCCTCAGGGTTACATGTTGGCAGCCTAACCCAGAAGACAAAGAAGGCCAAGCAGACAGAGAGAAAGACCACACGGATAGATTGTTATTTCTAAGGTTTTCAAGTCTGTAGGCGTTTTTTTTTTTATTTATACCCACTGTGTGTCTGAAAAAAAGGCTGAATAATGTAATTAAACATTTTAAAATGTACGGCCCTGAGCCTCGTTTACATGGCACCATAAAGAGGCAGCCAGTGCATGCACTCTCATACGATGAAATTAAAGATATTTTTATGTTCATTGCAAATTTTGCCGAGGCACATGCCATTATTTTGCCTGGTTGACAGCCTTACAGCTGAAAGACAGACTGTAAGCTGTTACCCAGTAATTGTTCCAAAATGTCTGTTTACAAAGAATATATTAACCTCATTACCAGAATTGAGAAGCGAGAAATCTCATACAGGTCATTTATAAGAGTCTGACGTGACTTATTGCCTTTTGTTACAAATCTGAAGCCAGCAACAGACTTATGTTGGTATTGCCAACAAAGATCAGTTCAGATACAAAAGTCTACCAATCTTCCTTTGAGAAAAAGAGCCGGGCTGCTCAAGAAATGGTTAAGCATCTGAATGATGCTGCTGCAGAGCGTTCTCTGTATGTTTCTGTTGTGGATGAGGTGAAGCGAAATCTGCCAGCAGATTGCAGACTTGGGGAGCATGAATCATGCTCTTTTGCTGGTAAAAACCATTACAGTTTTGACTTCGCTCAACAAGTTCACTATCTTTGTGACCCACAACAGCCAGGCCCAATATTCTTCAAAACCCCACGAAAGTGTGGACTTTTTGGTGTGCATACAGGGGTCTCTCAAAACAGGTTAATGTTTTGTTAGATGAGGCCTGGAATTTTGGGAAAGCAGCAAATTGCACTTTTTTTTTTTAAACTATGGCTTTGGTGAGACGGAGGTACATTTACATGTGGACAGTTATTGTGATCAGAACAAAAAACACCACCATGCTGCAGTACCTTCTGTGGCGGGTTTTGTCAGGAAGACATAACAACATTGCTTTGTCTTTCCTGTTGGCTGGCCACACCAAATTCGCTTGTGACTGGTCCTTTGGTCTCGTCAAGCGGTTGTGTAGAAAAACAAAAGTGGGATGTCTTCAGATATTGTGAAAGTTGATGAGAAGTCATCTTTTGTAAATCTTTCCCAGTTATGTACTGATGAACATGGTAAAATATTAGTTAGTGCCTATGATTGGACTAGTTTTTTTGATAAGTATTTTACAAAGCTGCTACAGCTTTTGTCCTTCCACCATTTCCATTTTGAGGCTGGCTCTGGAATTGTTGGAGTTTTGCTCTTCACAAGTTCAGAATTTTCTGCTGCTGAAGGCTAAAGCTCCTGAGTTGAATCCAACAGACATGCCCACTCCTCTGATTAATGCAGGGCTAGACCTCAAAAGGAAGCGATATTTGTACAGGATATTAGACCTTTTGTTCCACTAGAGCATCAGGATTATGTTGCCCCTCTCCCCGATGATTCTTTGGAGCCGGGGTCAAGCCTAACTGAAGAGCCCCCTGTGAAAGTGTCACGGGTATCAGGAGAACAGGGAAGGGGGAAAGGAAAATGTAGAGGGAAAGGTAGACAGCAGTAAATAAAATCATTTATGAATGACCATTTTCATTGTATGTGAAATTTTATTGTTCCTTTTAGAGTATCAGTATGATACCTGCTAGCTAGGTGGTGGAAGAATGAGTTGTGAGACAGAGTATTAATAATTATTGAAATATTAGATATATAAAGAATATAATGATGTATATTCTAATTCAGATGATACTATAATTATAGTCTAACATAGCTTGCAGAGCCAGCTGTGTGTAAAGAGTGATCTTCCTCTGTTAGACCAGTAGCTCCATGTGGATGGGAGAGCAGCGAGCCTCTTAATTACTATGCTTAGAAGTTAAATAGGTTTTCTGATATTCTTCTTGCTTTGTTTATTGTCTTTCTTTTGTATTGTGTAATATGAAGTAATGTGCTGTTGAAATTAATCACTGTATTTTTTGTACATATCCTATGATATTTATGTCTGGAACTGTTATTAAACTGTGAAAATAAAATATGCTCCAATTAATTGAAGATGGCTGATTTCTGCTTTGTTTCTTCCTCATGCAGATCAAATAGATGTATGCCAGGTTCTATGCAGCTGTTTTTTTTTTAAACATTATTTTGAAAGATGTGAGTACTTGCTTTAATCTGGTATGAGAGGAGATAGAGTCAAAAGAAAAATTCGGCCGCGAAGTGATAACTGTGGTCTACACCCCCTATTTGAAAAAAATTGTAAGTTGGTTAATTTCAAAATATCCAAGAACTTTAAATATCAATTTCACCACAAATGATGGCTCTATTCAAATATGCTAAGATCTGTTTACTTTGGTGCAATGCATAG
This sequence comes from Peronia peronii, assembly GCA_039654565.1. Taxonomy (NCBI): domain Eukaryota; kingdom Metazoa; phylum Mollusca; class Gastropoda; order Systellommatophora; family Onchidiidae; genus Peronia; species Peronia peronii. Next base: position 1,414 of record JBCEWB010108243.1, on the reverse strand, counting down.
ATGATGCAAAAGGTTGAAACAACATGAAACTTTGAAACTGAATTTCTTGAAGTACTTTTGATGCACCCTCCCTCCCCCCCCCCCTACAATACTCCATATATCTCAGAAACTAATAAAGATATTTGAATGAAATAACTTGGAAACAAAAAAGGAATGATTATATTATGCAAAACTGCATTTAACTAAAAAAAAAAATTGGGGCACTTCTGGTCCCTTTTCTCAGTCACGCATACAGTTACGGTTTTCCTTTCAGGGATCACAAGAACTCTAGAATTATTGTGCATCACACATGAGCCAATTAAAGCTAATACTCATACACAGAAGCCCTCATTCCCGAGAGAAAGAGAGAGAGAGAACAGCTAAGCCAATAAGTATTCTGTTTTCCATGTTAAAAAAACACATGTCCATGGAGATTCCAATATCTCAACTTGATCTGAACAAAGCGTTAATAAAAAACACTGCTTAATTGTGAGAGTGAGGCCAAGGTACACTTCGCCAGATCACTCAAGGAGATGTAAAGTATGGCGTCGTAACTGTCGATCTGAAAATAAAGCTGGCATTGAACAGACCCTGGCTAAATGAGCGTATGAATTGATTGTGTGCGTGTGGGTGTGTCCATGCCTGAGAATTGATAGCACAGTTTATACAACTGGTTTATTGTTCTTTACTTATATGAACAAACAAACAAAAAAGTCGACTTTCGAAAACATTTGCAGACTTACGTTTAGAACTGAATTTCATCCTAGCCCAGGTAAAGACATTGTAAAGAGTTGAGATAGTTACTCTATGGTCTTTGATGTTCGGATTACAAGTGCTGTCGTCTCGGTCTGTCGCCCAAGAAAGGTTTTTCTGTACCTCAGAAATTACTGTGAAGAAATCATGTGAATTGTGAGGAAAACGATATCTTACAAAACCTCGTAAACAGAAAGGATAAAAAATATTGCAAAAGATATAACAATTTCAAAAAATAATCAGCCTAACTTGTAATAAACCAATCACAGAGAGTTTGTGTTGTCGTCTGATAACAAAGTGTCATTTACTGAAAACGTATAACTGTAAGAATAGACAGCGTACAACAGAAGATAAAGTGGCCTGCAGTTCTATCGCTGAGAGACTATTTTTTTTAATCAATCAGCAAGTGCAAAGATAGCATAAGAACTGGAAGAAAATACAAGTCTTTTATTGATGGTTCTTATCTGACGTCGCACTTCCGCGTCCGCCCACACTTTTCTTTGTTTACATTTACACCGCAATTGAATCATGACGTCGCACTTCCGCGTACGCCCCCACTTGTCTTGGTTTACATTTACACGACAATGGCTGGAGAGGAAAATTGTTTGAACTCAACTTCGAAGGCCTCATAATGGAATAAAAATCAGTGTCGGGGATCCTTGCAACATGTGTGTGAACGGAA
>JBCEWB010108221.1:0-11900 GCA_039654565.1 Peronia peronii | reverse complement strand
GTTGTTGTTGTTGTTGTTGTTGTTGTTGTTGTTGTTGTTGTTGTTGTTGTTGTTGTTGTTGTTGTTGTTTTCAGTTTGAACTAGCCTGGGAGAACTTTTTTAAAAATGTAGATAGAAATTTAGTTACGAGAAGTGATTAATATGGAACAACAGTATTCCTTTTTATTTGAAGGAATTACGATGTGAGATTCAATGATACATTATGCAGATTAATTCTGTCCATTTTTTTTTTCACTCCTTTAAAGACCAGTTTTAATCTTTCTGAGCCTACTGGCAAACTGAATGGGCTGAGAAGCTTACGAGTGTAGCCTGTCTTTGAGGTCAGGATGACGCCACTAGTGCCTGGTCCAGTCTGCCCCTACCAGAAGGTGGAGCTGATGACGTCATGGGCTGCTCGGCCTCAGTAGACGGTGCTTCCCCCTCCTGGCCCTCCCGCAGGCAATGCTGCTCCAAGATGGACGAGGTGGATGTGGCTTTGGCAGAGAAGACGACGGCCACACCTAGAAATTGGACTTCATTGACGCAGAACATTCAGGTAAGCAAGAACAAATTGAATCCCTTATTTCGAGAGAATCAAGCCGCAAAAGCAACTCTGACACTCGCTTTCCATCAAAAGCCACAATAGCAAGAGACAAGAGGAGTGCTATTCTGGCAATATCACAGAGGAAAAAGTGATAAGGAATAAAGTGTGCGAATTGATCAGTTCAGGAATTGGCTGAAACTAAAGAAAAAGTCCCGACAGTAAAGATAGTGCTAAGCAAACCTAGACGGTCCTGGTTTTGACTTTGCTCCTTTGATTGTGTGCTGAGCCGTGGAAGTGTCTCAGAAGGGATTTCTATTCCGCCCTGTCCCCTAGATCCTTGTCTGTAAGCAGGACAGATCTGTGGCTAAAATCTTAGGTTATCGCCTACCCCTAAAGACGTCAAGGATCGCTCTGGTCCAAGATTCCTCGTCATATTTTTCACAGGAAATCCTTTGCAAACAGCATACTGATATGGTTATTATATTATGTTACTTTAATCTTCTATGACCAAGTGTCTCATATCTGAGACCTGAGAATGTTATCGCAAAGAGAATCCAGTCAGATATTTTTTTTAAGTTACATGGAGTTGGGTTTTGAAAATACCCTTTCTTCAAACGGCACACAATTATACAGAATATCATGTTATTCTTTGTATAGTGAAATTCTGAAGTGATTCTGAGAGGTTGGCCAAACACTTTGACAACTTTCCTGAGTACTAGAATGTAAACGTATAGCCTATCATCACTTGAGCATGAATGTTTATGACACGAGAGATACCCCGACAGTCCGACATTTTCTCTTGACAGTTTCAGGGTTAACGCAAACGCTGCACAAAGCAAAAACGCTGTTTTGGATGCCTTGTCTTACTGTTGCTGATGGTGATACTGATAGTATAAATGATGGTGAATGGTATGATTCTAACTGTGGTTGCATTTGTCGTTTCAATCGTTGGTGTAATCAAATACAATCAGAGAGACGTTGCTGTAATCGCGTCTCTTGTCCTGGCGTTCTGCTTTGTGCTTCGAAGATATCGTCAATAATTTTTTGGATCATGACCTGCAAAATAAATTGTGTTTCTTTCTAACACCATTTACACCTCTCTACAGTCCAAAACCTCCCGATAGATTATTTCATAAATCGAAGCTTGGCTGGTATTCGGCGCATTATCAAAACAACGCAATCTGATGTTACAAACAAATTTGTTGTCGCTAGTTCGTGTCCTTAGTAAATTCACAGTGGAAGCAATTTTTTCTTTGTTTTATCTAGTTGTTATTCTTGTTGTTGTCGTCGTCGCCGCCGTTGTTGTTGTTGTTGTTGTTGTTGTTGTTGTTGTGGCTGTTGTTGTTATTTTGTTGTTGTTTTGCGAGGAACGTTAGAAAGGTGAACTAATTGATCTTCAAAACAGAACAAAACCGCACTGATAAAAGTACTGCTATCAATATATATACATCTATATTTTGTTATATATACTTTACCCTATGCAGGACAAGATGATGAACATTGAGTAAATTTGGAGCTGAAGGGTGACTAGAGAGTTGCAGTTATTTTATGACCAACAGCAGAGTTGAGCTATTGGGAGCTGCTATTTTATAACTAGGAATACGTATGCCACCATGTTGTTCAAAAACGTGACAATGTACATTGACACATTGTTCTCGCAAAAGGGACTGTGTTTCAGGCACAAAGCCCGTTCGCTCTAAAATGAATCTACTCAGTTTACGTCTCTGTTCCTGTGTTTATTTTAGGCTGTTTTGCTTGCTGTTTGACAATATTTTGAATTAATATTTCTTTCGCACGTAAACCTGATCAGAATGATATTATGCCCTTCAGTCTAAACAGGTAACTGGCTGAAAAGAGTATGAAACCAGTAGATATTCTTCGCTGCATAAGTGATGATATTAACTGGTAATTTTTATTCAGATTTTGCCATGTCCTTGAACAGGCACTTCATACACAGAGATAACATCTGAGATACGATGCTGCAGACGGCAAAAACGACGTCATTTCCTTAAATAGTTATTATCTTTACTAAAGGCTTTTTAATTCACCCCCCCCCCACCCCTCCCCCTTTCACCGTTCTCCCACCCTTTCCCCGACCAAAATAAATCATATTTTTGTGAGAGCTGCAGTTCCAGACTACATCAGGTCCCCAGCCTAAAGATCTCCCTCACAGCAAAGTCTGAGTTTGTCCGTGTAATTCTTCATTTTTTTCTGGCAACAATTGAATTTAGATGTTTCCAGAGGCCCAGAGGCAGCTTAATTATCAGTATGGCCCTGCTTCACATCCAGGTAGATAAAACATGAATCGATACCGAAACCCCTTCATGGTTAGATTACTGACGACGATGATCATTTGCAAGTAAATTCTGTTATCTTTTCGTTGTTGTTGTTCTGTTCTTACAAATTTTTGCATGTCTAAGATCAAAAGTCGCTCAGAAGGGTATTATCTCGTGACTCGATGCGATTGCAGTCCGTTGTCTTTGTTTACCTCTGTGCACTGAATGATAAGCAACGTAATGGTCAACAGTGTCGAGACGACGCAGGCTGATGAAGACAGTCAAGTGATGGTGTTGGATGAGAAGGCCAAATAGTTATGGCGTTTCTGAATGCCGTTCTTAGATATTGAGAACACTTTTACCACGGAATAAATAGTTAAGACGATACCGCAGGATGGTAATCTGCAAGTATATAAATAACTTTATATGCTGCAAGTATATATATATAATTATGTGTGTATGTGTGTGTGTGTGTGTTCTGTGAATACATATTTATATGTGTATATATTCTGTTCTGTGAATATATATATATATTCACAGTATAGAAGGGGAGAATGCAGGAATCAGAAAGATTATGAAACTGACATTCTCATAGATTTCAACCCCTTTTCTTCTATCTACGTAATAAGGATCATCATGACAATCAATGAAATTTGGCTAGCGTTACAAATTCATTTTATTAGCTCAATTCTAAATTTTTTCATATTGTTTTTCAACTTTTTTGGCGTATTTGATTAGTTGCCGATGGACAGTCGTCTTAATTTTAAGACATTTTTCGTAAAATGACAATCAGTGTAGATATGATAAGAATGGCCGCTTTTTCTCGCGCATTTCACATAGAACAGAAAGGGTGATGATACTCCTACGTTTGTCCCAATAATGACGAAAGCACTTTTTTATATAATTAAGTGACATTATATGGACTAATAAATATTTTTAATGACTCTTTACTGCACGCAATTATAGAGTAGCCCATCCTACAACGAAGAGCATGGATATTAGTCACCCATACCAAAGTGAACAGGATATCAGTCACTCAATCAGACATCTTAATCTTAGGAATGGCCAAAGGGCCCAATTTCGTCAGAAAGCTGATTCATCATACTTTGAGTTGGAATGTGTTTCTAAACAGCACATGATATGCCATTATTTCAAATGATTATGTCACCTTAAAACACAAAGTGTCCCTTGGTCAGTAAATCGAGATATCTACAGATTAGTTGTTGTTGTTGTTGTTGTTATTGTTATTGTTGTTGTTGTTGTTTTAGTGTATTAAGCTAGTTGCCGGTAGACACTCAGTCTTAAATTCTAAGACTTTTGTATAATATAAAATATTAATTTCAGCTTAAACGCCCTTTCCAGCACTGTTTATTTTGTCACTGCTGTTTATAAGTGTACATTCAATGTATGCAACTGTGAGAATCTGTTCAATTGTTCATCGTTGGACCCTATCTAATCCTATACGCAATACTCTCAATGAGATCGTTCCTTGACATAAGTTACGAAATCTTCGCTTTATTTTTACGTAACGTCCGAATGTGCTGGAAAACTCTGCTGTTGCCTAGAGCCATAAAATGCATTGTAATAAATTGACATACAACATTTGAAAACTGAGATTACGACTTATTAACACTGTGGGGGAGGGGGTGGAGGGCGGTTCTTTGAAATCGATATCTAATATCAATGCTAATAGATATAAAATGGGGTTCACTTTGTTGGCATTGTTTTGGCATCGACTCTCCAAATGCTAGCTACACAGCATGGCATCTACTCTGTTCCGATACTCCACTCTAATGCACGGACGAGGATGTGACGGGTAGGAAGAGGAACGGGAACGGACGGAGAGATAGAAAGTCATTGCCAGAGAGATAGTGATCCGCTATTAATTATCCTCCCCTTACCCCAGGGACAAACAGGTCTCTCTGACGGCTCTCCCCAAGCCCAAGTGATAGGAAATGCTAGAACGTTTTTCCACTAATTACATAAATTATATATTACGTTCATGACCTCATCAACAGAATACTGCGTCGTCGAGGTAGTTCAGCCGTTATCCAATGGGTTCCATCATACCGTCCCTGGCTCAATCTATGCTGTCAATCAGTCTGTCTGCAATGCCCGGTTCTCTTGTCTCCATTTGCTTACGTTTTTTAGTTTTGTTTTGTTTTTTGTTTTTTTTTTAATTGTTCCTGCTTTTTTTGTTGAAATTCCGTTTGTTTACAGTGAAGCTCTTGCTGTTGCTGTTGCTGTTGCTGATGCTTGATGATGATTGTGCTGCTGATGAGTTGCTGTCTCCGTTTCAAGAGAACCTCTGGGCTTGTTAAAAATGTTACTGGTGTTGCAGTTGTTGATAATGGTGTTATTCTTGATGTTGGTGCTGTCTTTTTTTTTCAGCAGATCCTGCGCTCTTGTTGAAATAACTATTGCTGTTACTGCTGCTGTTAATAATATTGTTGTTCACTTTGTCCTGACAGATACTTTGCTCATGTTAAAGGTTTTCTTGTTATTGTTGTTACTGCAGTTAAAAATGTTGTTGTTCTTGTGATTAATGTTGTTGATCTCTGTATTTCAACGGATATCCATGGTCTTGTTGAAGCTGCTGCTTTACTAATGTTGTTGTTGATGCTGATACCTTTGTTACAGGATACCTCCTGCCCTTGTTGAAGATGTTCTTACTGTTTTTGTTATCAATTATGTTGTTGTTATTGTTATTGATATTGTGTAGCTGTCTGTCTTTGTTTTAGCGGATCTCTTGTTCTTGTTGCCGTTGTTGATACAGTGACTGTTTATGTGTGTGTTTGTCTGTGTGTGTGTGTATAAGTTTAGGCTGTTGTTGTGGTTACTGATGTTGATTTCTTTTCTTTTAGAGGATCCCGTGCCGTAGTTGAAGTTCATCATGCTGATTCTATGCTTGTTTATGTTAGAAATAGTGGTCTTTTATCTCTTGTTAGTACTGGTGTTTGCTATTTATTGTTTTGTCTGTCTTTCTGCGAGTCTCCTATTGTTGACATTGTTGTTATTTGCAGTTGTAATAGTTGTTAAAATTTCCAAAGCCCACCTATATGCGATAGAAGTGACATCGACCGATGGGATGGAAGGGGATGGAGGGAATTAGTACGTTCCTGTTAAAAAAACTTGATGTCTTATGATGGATAATAAATATGTCGTTGATTTTGTTTTCGTATCGCTGGATAAAATTTACTTTATTTCAGTTCTGTAGCTATTTATCAAGCAGGGTTGTAATTTTGCCAGTATTACTGCAACAGTAATCACTACGGTTCCAGTCTTGAGCACTGGGAGCATCCAGCAAATGATTCCTTACAGACATGAAAGAACAAATAAGGTGCGGTATAGTATATAGCTGTTAATATTGAAAAAAAACGAAAGAAGTTTCTTTTCCACAGAAGCAAGTTACCGACACAAAATTATGCATATTTTGTAGAGAAATCTAGCTAATGCATCTCTAAGCAGCATCAGCTGAGCAATTTTGTAACCATATCTCACAATTCTTTCGACTGGTTTTGGGTTAGAAATCCTTAACACATGACTGGCCCTTGTTGTTGTTACTGTTTGTCACGAACTTTGAATGTGAATGGGTATTAGTTGTGATGTTGTAAGTGGTAATCAGGCGATGGATACGGACCAGACGCACACACGAACGGAGAAAAAAGAAGAGGAATCCTCGACGTCGAAATGATGCAGAATTTATTGCAGGTGCTTGGTAACAATATAAACTTGAGGGCAGCTGTCTAACTCCGATGCATACGGCACTCACTGCATTGCACTATCTTTCTCTCTTCCTCTCTGGCTGAGCCCTTATATAGACACCAGCTCGCCTTGAACTCTCTCGAAGCTACAAGTTCTCACTGTCTCGAACTCTCTCGACCCGCCATCACTATCGCCACACATAAAACCGTGACCTAGTGCATACACACGTGACGTACATCACACACAAGATCTGACTAGAACCATCCGGTACAAAATGCTTAGAAAGTATCTCATACACGTTCGGTGACCCAGTATTTCGGGCCAGCACACGTACGCTCACAACACACACTTGCATGGGCCCAACATGTATAGTCATGATTCGTTACACTGTTGTTGTTGTTGTTGTTGTCGCTGCTGCTGCTGCTGCTGCTTCTGTTGCTGCTGTGTTGTTATTGTTGTCAATTTGCACTTGTTGCTACTACTGCTATTATTAATTTTGCTGCAGTAACGGCTGTTGCTATGCTTTTATAGATATTCTCAGCCAGATTATTCTGAAGATTAGAATCAGACGCTTAGAATCAGGCAGATTTTAATTTGACTTACTCCAGCATAAGGTCAACTTGACACTCTTGTTTACTCATAAAATATCTCTGACGACTAGAAATTGTGTTCCTAAGCTACGGAGACCAACAATGGTCAAGGTCATTTCAGTCCCGATACTAACTGTACTGGAAATTAAAAATCTGTAAATGTACCTGTCTTTTTTTCTCTTTCTCTCTCTTTACTGTCTGGAAAGAATTATTTAGTAGACAGCCATGTACGTGGCAGAAAAGCCCTCAGGTGGAGCAGACAGGTGGCGGTCGTCAGAGGAAGAGTGGGTTCTTTCATGAGATGTTTCGGCCTTTAACTTCCTGACATCTTCTAGAACCCCGGCCACACCGAGGTCATGACTCCCGATGTCCGTTACCCACCTTTTTTTTTTTTTAAACTTTCCTGATTATTAACACACAGCAATATTGGTATTTTCTGCCTATTAGAACTGGGAGTTTTCGCGCCCATTATTTTACAACGATACTCTTTATTTTTTGTGGATTAAACACTATAAAGCTCAGCACAGGATATTGTCGATTAAACATTTACTTTTTTCTCTCTGTGCCAGAGTTTAGTTAACGTTTTCTATGATTAATGTTAGTTTCCTAAGCTATATCCCCAGCTCTTAAGGATCACTGAGCGGAGCAAAACCCACAAACCTCGTACCAAAGTGATGCCATCGCTGTGATGTTTACTCGCCACCACAGGTTATTGTATATTATTGTCTGTGTATTAGAATAACTGGGGAATTCAATGATTATTCAGTTGCGTTAATACAGTTATTCTCTAGTTCCGGCAACATTCTTACTTCCTGTGGATTAGAATCGGGAGGTTTTGTGATTATTAAGTAACATTAATACTGGCATTCTATGCTTATTAAGCTACAGTAATATTCTTACTTTATATACATTACAATGTGATACTACAATTCTGTAGTTCTTCATCGATGATCCTTGACAACTGAGATTTGGAATTCAGTAACACCCGGACATGAGCACACCTGGCTGGCACCAAACAGCAGCCATCATGCTCGGGACACATAAGTCACATTAATAAACGCTTTTGCCCTTATCAGTATGAAAAATTGATAGGTGTAATTGATTTTGTGCTGCATGATCTCAGCTGGCGTCTGATTTAACCTTTTGACTCCTAGAGCAACATATTTGATACATTGTTAGGAATGGCTTCAAAAAAGACTGAAAATTAAGGGCATGTTAGATATTTTATATAAGAATACAGATCCAAAGCACAAGACCAGTTAGTATTCAATTTGCACAAAGTAAATGATTTCATAATGAAGCTTTAGAGTTTCAATTATATCTTTGGACAGCACGGGTATTTTGTTTTAAAATCTGCTCCATCTCAGAGGATTAAGCTGGCCGTCAACGAACAGTATAGATTGGCTCTTTGACTCACTCTCGTTACTGGCTGGTTCAGCATATTCTAATGGATTTTCACAAACGCCCCTTCCCCTGACAACTTCTGTTCTAGAAGACGGAGACTTAATTTAGTGATCTCTCTTTTAACACGAAGCCAATAAAATGCAGCTTTTAATAAAGAAATGATGCAATAGGCACCTTTTAGTATTGTAACTGGTGCTTGAATGCATGGAGAAATAATTAAACTGTAACGATACTGTCCTTTCGTCAATCTATACATCCAGCTGTGTTGTGTTTCAAAGTGTGAGAAATGTGTATTTCGATGTGGGCAAGGGAAGAAGATGACCCGGGAAGGGGAGGGGACGGGGAGGGCAAGGTGAACAGGTATAATGGAATTGAGTGAACAAGTACTAATGCGACATTTAAGTTTATGTAGTAATCAATAATAAGGGAAATGGTTTTCTAGAAGGCAATCGTTCAAGTCGATACAAGTTTACATAGAGAATAATACTGAAAGTTTTGTTAGGTAGACAAGGCTTTGAGAGCGGAACAGAAAGCCCTTTGTATCCTTGTATGCTGAGACAGGACTTAGTGTCTTTGTCGGGCCTGTCCGGGTAATGATACATTGTAAAGTGCTCATAGTTTGCATTGAAGGAAAATCATCACCATATAAATGCCATTTACTGCTACTACTACTATTATTGCTATTATTATTATTGCTACTACTACTACTATTGTTATTATTGCCATCACTGTCAGCATTATCACAATTAAAATCATTACTATTTTTAATAAATATCATACACAACATTTCTTACCATTACCAGCGCCATCATCACAATCATCACCACTAGCACCATCATCTCGTCCCCACCACCCTCATACATCACCATCAGGAGTATATCTGCAATCAGTCAAGCAGGAGATTGCGGTCAATGCGGTGATGATATCAGTTAATGACTGATTGCGCAAGCTGGGGCACAAAAGCCTTTGCTGACGTCACACATGAGCTAACCCTACTTGCATTTAGCGATCCCTCCCCTCCTCCCTCCCCCCCCTTCCCCTCACCCTCGTACATTCCCTATCCCCTATCCCTATCCCTTCAAACTTAATCAGCATGACATGTACTCCTGGCTACGACTCCGCTCCGTTCAATAAGCTGATAACACGAGACCAGAGTAAATATTCTGCTTACCCCTAACGCATGTCGGGACGGTATTGTTCCCAGTCCAGTCCTGGGTTGCTGCTGTCTTCTTCTTCTCTCTTTCACTTAATCTGTTGGGCTGGCTGGTTCTAGTTTATTGCTGCAATTCACGTAATGGTGTCCCCCCCCCCCCTCTCTCTCTCTCTCTCTTTTTCTTCCTTTCTTTCTTCTTTCTTTCTCGTCCCGTACACAAACCTTCATATAAACTCTCAAACCTTCTCATAGTCTGTCTTTCTGTTTCTCTGTGATTTCGTTTTCCTTTCATTTATGTTCTCTCTCTCTCTCTGTATTTCTCTCTTCCTTTCTTTCGAAACTCGTGATTTGTTTCATTCAGCCTAGTTACCACTGAAAACTCACATAATACATAATTCTGAATTGCGCCATTATATAAAAATATAATTTTGTTCACATAAAACTCTGACTTGCTCTGGGAACCGGAAAATTGACAAGAAACAGGATGTTGCTGCCTGCTGGTTCAACATTTATAAAATAGAGGAAAGTATGGTTATGTTCTTTGATTTTTTTTTTTTAATGAAACAGCTTCATCAGTTAGTCTTTTATCATCATCAGCATCGTACGTCTGTTACGCAACTTCTTTAGTAATACATATATAACAAGTACAGTCTCATCAAAGAGTTGTCAAACGAACAGATTGAAGAGATTTTCATTAACACATAACTTCAATATCCTCCTGTATTCCTCTCTTGATGCAAATTAAGCAAGTAGGCTTGCAACATATCAACTTTCACAATAAATGTAGAACCTCCAACTGAACTGAGCCTCCTGACATCAACGCATAGCTTCCAGACAATTAAATTCACAATCTCCCGTGACTGGGGTATTTTAAATTTTGATGAAACATTCAGTAAATATTCCCCGTGACTGGGGTATTTTAAATTTTGATGAAACATTCAGTAAATATTCATGTAGACCGGATTGCCGGCGGATATGTCAATACGATATTTGTACAGATCTAAGAGAGCGGGTCTGTTTTCATGGTGATCACCTCCAGTGTATTTTGCGCCAGATATCGGGTGTGTAGAAGTGTATTTCTTTCATAATTAATCCTTTCTCTCAGTTTGTGTGTTGTGATTTTTATGTGAAATAAACACTTTTGTTCTCGTTGAAGTGGGATTTGTACAGCTTCATTTTGTCTGATTTATCTGCGTCAAAGTACATTCTTGAAGTGCTAATCCAGTTTACTATAGCGCTTACCAAAATATAGTTTATATATTCGTTTGAGGTAATCTAAACTAAAGACCACATGGCATCACATTATTGTCAGGATACCTTCACAAGTTAACTAATTGGAAGAGGGAGAGAATGGCGGAAGTGGGGGCGGGTTGGGGAAGGAGTGATGATAAGTCATAATTATCATATGAGCTATTTATATATTAAATCTGGTCAAAACTAAGTCCCCAGAATCGCAAATATTACTGTACAGATTGTCTTGAGATCCACCACAAAGAATTGTAGATCTGAGAGGATTCCCGTCAAAATGAACGTAAATACCATAACTCATAGAGTGTTTCTCTAATGGAGCTAGATCTTTCTTAATTAGCTCTCCAGTGCCATAACAACATTAAACTTACTTTACCAAACATTACTTCTGTTTCTCAAAATGGCTGGATCTACCGTCAAATCTGTCTATCATAAACTCTGATTGTTACAAGCGACTGTTTCTTGACTTCGTTGATGCTAGAAATTAATGCTAGGACAACGGTAAGCTAAGGCACTTTTTCGAGCAGGCGAGACATATCGGGACGCAGCAGATCACCATGTTTTCCTAAGACGTTTGTCATAGAAAAGCACAATAATGTGGGTCATTGGTGACGTGCAGACTATAACAGAGGAACAGTACAGTGCATACGACACACAGTTTGATTCGACCATTACGTAAGGTAAACTTGGAGCAGTTTTGGTATAAATACGGCCATTGAAATGGTGACACGTTAATTGGCTCAATAGGTTTCACTTCCATTGCTGACCTATCCGTTACGTGATTCAATACGTGTAACTGACTAATGAAATCAGAAGACGCAAATAAAGTTTACTCTCACCAGTTAGAGGGATTTGACATTGGCCATGGTCATCTCAGTCGCGAAAGCAACACCAGGTGATCCTTAACTGCCTCCGTTCGGGTCATATTTACCTCATTTATTCCTTCCTGCTAAGGAGAGATGTGTTTGGTGGGTGGGAGGGGGAGGGGGGGGGGGGGGGGG
>JBCEWB010108220.1:17231-27784 GCA_039654565.1 Peronia peronii | reverse complement strand
TCATGATTCAAGTAAGTCTTAGTCTGTGGAATTTTTTTCTCATTACATCACATTTGTGTCAATTACAGGTGGATATCTTGAGCACCTGTGCAATTGTTGTGCATTTTTTTAAGGTTGTAAATCTGGTTTCGAGGTGTTATCTTCTAATTTTATAAAATAACTGAGCGACAATTAAACATTTTCTATTTTCTGAATAAGAACAGATCAGTTGAAGACAGTTTATGACACTCAAATATGGAGCACTCCATGAGAGAGCCTCTGATAGACGTGGAAATCACTCAAGTGGTTCAACCCTGTCTGTGTATTCTTGCTGGCACCACAGTCAGACATCACAATGTTCTAAAGGAAACAAAACATCAGCTAGACACAGATTTAGCATATGCTTTAGCAAAAACCAATTATCTTTCAAACATAAGTGAATTTGACAAATTTGTTCACTGCCAGAAACACAGGTATAAATTAGAAGACATAGCGATTTTTTTATGAGTGATGTTTTCATTTTTCATATGAAGTCAATAAGGGTAGATTTTAGTCACAGACAGAGAAAATTCAACATGAAATAGACAGTAGTAACATCACTCCACTGGCACAGAGGGAAGGTCCAATCACCTCTGGTTTGGAAACCATTTTGGGAATGCATGGTTTTGTGATCCACACATATCACAGCCTCTCAATTATAGGCAATCATTGCCACAAATACATGCAAGCAAACGTTTACACCGGCTCACAAAATACGTTATTCAATGCACAGTTGAGTTCACACAAGACGAGTCACTAGTAAACCTGACACAAGTGATCAGGCAAAAGTTTGTCACACTCAATAAAAGTTATTCTAACATTCATACATTAATCTCACACATTCGCAGAACAGATCTTACAGAATACAGTACAGTTAGTACAGCAATCAAAACCTGCATGACACTATACAGAAAACTATTTCCACATAAAATAACTCCCAAAATCCAGATGGTTGAGTGCCATTGATTTCCATTTATCAGAAACTGGGATTTCCGACTTGGTTTACTAGTGGGAAAAAGTAGGGAATAGATCCATGCCTCCATCGCCAAAATTGAAAGAGAATGATAGGTAGTAGTAATAAGGCTAAACAATTAAAGGCTATTCTAAAAACACATCGACTTCAAGCTTCCGTTATTTTATGTGTTATTATTACAACTATTATTATTAACATGCATGTGTATTTAAATATTGTTATATTGTCATTGTATATGACAATAAATTATGTAAATATCAGTATACAAATACATAGTCAATGTGTCAAATATGATTAAAGCTCTGTTAGCTGAATTCTTTACAGAAAGCAAGTGGGATCATAAATCAACGATAACTCAGGCAAATCTGGTGTAATATGCATAAATCTTAGTGAGTTGGAAAATTTAACATGAGAGGTGTCCGTTCTTTAAAAAAAAATCGACTTGCACGGTTGCACTTTTTTTATATATGTGTTTATAAATTCATTATCATTTCATGACTTTATCTCTGAATTATGAACGTATATATGCTAACTTCCCAATTAAAACTATATGCTCTTAATCTCTGTGACTTCACCTTTCGAAATCATTTAAAATATCATGATTATGTCTTGACTGTTAGAAGAAATGACCACATTCCTAACATGTATGTAATTTGACTTCAAGCGCTCACTCACTAACTAAGCACAGAACAAGCACAGGTAACTTGCCCAGCTCATAGCCCGAGGGCTAATCTCTCGGCTTGGGTCAGACTGGCCATTAACTAAGTGCTCCGCTTGGAACTGCTGTGTTCTTGTTACACGCTGTATCAGAATACACAATAATAACCTTTGCATATACTTAGTAAAGTTGATATAGCTGAATGATGGTTATTGCCTTAAAAATGGAACTTTGAAAAGATAATTTCATTGCACGTGTCATGAAATATGAACAAGAATTTGTAGCACTGGCAGCTGAAACTCATTAAAGTTGATGGCAATGGTGCTGGCTGAGCAAGCTTTCTAACATTCAGAATTTATGGTCCTTTGCCCAAAAAGGGCACACAATTAAACTGAGCTAAGCTCATTCTGATTCAAAGGATATTTTAGAATAAAGAAGGTCATAATACACACATGAAAATACTGTGCCATGCACCTACTATTCAAAATCTGAAAAATAAGGCTAGTGGTGTTTCCTGGTCAAACCTTCAAGTATTTGGAAAACTTGCATTTCATTGATGACATTATATTACATATGTTATAACTATTTCTAAGAACTGTCATCAAAATGTTGTTGTTAAATTGATGAAGCATTCAGTGACTAACAGGCAGCTACTAGCTACCGGGATTCTGATAATGTAACTACATATCTTCGTTGAATCTGTCACGGTAATAGTAGATTGTGAAGTGCTGTATTGTAGGAGAATTGAGCCACGTGAATCCCATTTATTTTATATTCCTGATTTTCATGTTGAACTGTTAGGATACTCTGCTTCTGTAGTATTTATGTCCTTATTTGTGATGTATCTTCAAATAGCATACTGATCAGCTTCTGATGTGAACAGTGCATCATGTTAGTCCTCTGGAACTCAGAGATTGCAGAGCATTAGAGAGATATCAAGTGCAGATTTATAATAATCTTTTCATAACTTCTGCAACATATCTCAGAGACAGATTTCAAATGTCTCTCTTCACCTTTAATGGTTGTGATAGGTTTCAGTATATTAGCGATCAAGTTGAGAGCTGGCCAGAAAGATCCAAATTTAAGGAATATTCCCTTATATTTCCTGGCTCCAGAACACTGAGATTATTTTTATTTTGCCTGTTCTACAGTAACTACCTGCGGGCCGTTTGATTTTGAGTGCATCAGTGGACAGTGTATCGATGAACGACGGCAGTGTGATGGAAACCGTGACTGCTTAGATGGGTCAGATGAGTTTGACTGCCGTAAGTTTGATCAGCATTTAATCCTGCATCAGAGAACTCATGTGCTATTTTAACAACAACAACAACAAAAAAAAATAAGGGGAAAACCAGTCATGAATCTGTGGCAAAGTTGATAAATGATTGGGTAAAATGAGTCCAATATCTGATTGTTCAGTCACAGAGTTATAATGGCAGAGGCGAGGGAAATAAGTGAAAAAATTATTTAGCTACATCTCTTCTGTGCCAAGATTTTCATGTTCAGAGTCAACTTCTGTGTCCATGGTCAGTTAAATCTGATTTTCTCAATGAAACCTTCTTTGACATTTACTTCATTTCACTTTCTTGCAGACAAACAAAAGCAAAGATAAATTTTTCTCATTTTTCCTTGACAGCAAACATTGTAAGACTGAATAACGGGTATGAAATTCCACTGAACAAATTAAATGCCTTTCGTGAATTTATGTTTACCTGCTACTGTATTTTGGAAAGAAGAATGGATTGCACAAACTTTCTCTGTTTATATAGATGGAAATAATGATTTTTATCCCACAAATCTTTGTGCTGAATTTCAACAGGATAAACTGGATAGTTTTGCATTTACAGGATCATCATAGGTTTTGTGGTAGAGTAATGAGATTGATGAATACTATGGTTTACCATAAGTTTCCTCTCAGTTAGGTCCTTCCTGTTCAGCACATTTATTGATATGTGACAATGTGCAGTAGTTCACTAAAATGTAATTGATATGAAATCACCGTTCTTTTCATAAGTTTGACTCCAATATGGACAACATATCAAAGTTAAGTAACAGTTATATCCAGTGCCTTGAAGCTGCATAGCTATCTGACATAATAGTATTCGTAACTCTAGACCTGCAAGCATCCCATGCGAAGAGCAGCACTCGATATGCGCAGCTGGGTGCTCCTTGCTAGGCACTGGTCCTGCTGAGCGCTGCAGGTTGCCACCAGGGTTATGGTGAGGTCTGATGTGGTCAATGTATAGTAATCTTGGTTCATATAAACAAATAATTCTTGGCTTTTTTTTTTTTAGCCCTGGATAACCAAGTAATTAGTCATCAGCCCTTTGGCAGATTTTTGTAAAGATAGAGGTGTAAAGATGTGCCCAAGTCAAGCAAAATAATGGATTTTTGAGGAGTTAATACAAGCTGTCGCTCCTCCTCACTCATCCCTGAACAGATTAGCCATTGCAGTTCTAGAAACTTCCTAGGGCTCTGATTGGACCAAATCATCCAGGAATCGTGGTGTTTCCCATGCCATCTAGAACATTCTATTTTGGTCAGTGGTTGACCATCTGGAGTGATACTTTGATAACCAGTTGATCTGACAAAACATTGCCCATTGTTATCTCATATTACATTATTGGTGCCGCGTTTTTGCCATTTTTATGACCATGAAAGTATGACCACTATAGATACTGTTAATAATCTGATGATGAGTTGATCAACAAAACACTGCCCCGACCACTATTATTTCATATTAGGTAAGTGATATCACACATACTTACAAGTTCTCCTCCCCTGCAACCTTTTTCTTTGATAGGGGATTTGAATAGGCCATTGTGGCATTTTGATCTTTGTACGTTCATTCGGACTGTATGCCCATTTATCTTCCTCGACATAAGCATTTGTTACTTCTTGAAAGCAATGGTACATTTCTCATCCACTCCATGAGTGGAATTTTCCCTGACAGATTAGCATACCCATTTGCCAACTGCACTTATTCATAGCAAAGATTTGATACAACTGTGGACCTTCGCCTGTAAATTTAAGTGATGAGATGAGAAGAATTTCACACAGTCAGCACTGAATAAATGTGTGTTTCGCATCTCCCATGGCTCACAAGATTCATAGGATCCTCAAGCAGGCTACCTGTTGTATATATACGCACTAGCGCACTTTACGGATTAAGATTAAAATGAGATTAAAATACAAGGTGCACACTCAAAGATTTAAGCATATTGTAATTTTTTTAGCTTCTAGAAGAAGAAAGAGGACCATACATGCACTTCGCTTTCTTTTTTTGCAAACCTCCTGTATTTGGTCAAATGCATCAGTTGTATCTGTCAATTATTAGATATAGTTTGCGGCGCCTTTATTAACTTTTGATGTGAAATTGCAGCTCGCTGTCGCAGAGGTCAGTTTGAATGTAATGATCAAAACTGCATTGATGAGCGGTACAGATGTGACCGTAGCTACCAATGCACTGATGGTTCAGATGAATTTAACTGCAGTAAGTATGCACTATTATGAATACAGGTTCTCTGTTTGTGAGTCAGTCCCACAGTAAACAATGATTCACACTGCCTCACACTTTTTACATGTAGGAGTCTCTTATGTGACTGATAACATTGATTCTTTAATATCCTAGCTTTGGACATTGTTGCTAACATAATACAGTGTTCTTATAAACTTGTAGAAATTGGTAATATGGAATGAGTAATTGAATTTTCATATTTTTGAAAAGTTACCAAAAATCATGTGTTTCAAAGAATTTTCCAGTAAAAGCATGATATGCAAGTATTCTAGGAAAATGAAGGGGACCCCAGAGACAATGTGAAGAGCATAGTGTCGACAAGAGATGTACCGAAATGTATTATATTGATTTCTCATGAGCATGGGTGTTAAAATTTTTTTTTTTTATCATATTGTTAAATGTTGTTAACTCATAATAAAATGATAGATGAGACTTCTGGTCATAAATATAGTGATCTCAGAGGGTCCAAACAGCTTCATAAACACTGCAATGAATCAAAAATAAGGGAAAAGGACAAGGCAACAAAAGATAAAAAAATTTTATCATTGCCTATCAGGTGATGGAAACTTTTGTAAATCATCCAATGTAATATTTTTGAGAGAACTTAGTTGTTCCTTGATCATTTCATTTGCAAAAGCTATATCTCATGAAAAGTAAATTTATGATACCATAGAAGATGAAATGTAGTTGTTCCTTGATCATGCCATTTATTACAATTGCATTTTATGTAAGTAAATTTATAATATTACAGTTTTATGTATGAAATGGCTTTGAGATCCTTGGCTCAAGTGCATAGTACAAAATTTGTACCATTTATTGAGTGTATTAAATTTCTTGTATAACTGAAATTGTAAAAAGTCTTGTTTTGTTATTTGTTTTTGAATGTACCCATTCCAGCTTGCAACCGTGGAGAATTCAGATGTGCCAATGGTGAGTGTATCTCACAGCAGCGGTATTGTGACCGTCGGCGAGACTGCAAAGATGGCAGTGATGAAATCGACTGTAAGTGACTCCAATGAGCCATTTTCTTCAGTCAGTGTGATTATTTCCCCAGCTGCTAACTGGAACAGCTGTAGAAAAAAAGAAATGATGGTACTGCTTTAGGACAGAGCTGAATTTTTGTGGTCTTTCTATGAGAATATTTAGGTTGATCTTTGATATAAAAGGAGCAAAAGTTTGTTTTATTTTCTTTGTCATGTTTGCTTTTTCTTTATATGCTGATCAGAGGAAAGTGATTTGGTTGACTGGCAAAAAACAACAATGGCTCAAGTCAGTTCCAAATTATAAATATCAAAGAAATTGACCCATAACAGTGTTTCATAACATTGTTGACTGAGTCCAAAAATACTTTACTAA
This sequence comes from Peronia peronii, assembly GCA_039654565.1. NCBI lineage: Eukaryota > Metazoa > Mollusca > Gastropoda > Systellommatophora > Onchidiidae > Peronia > Peronia peronii. Next base: position 21,262 of record JBCEWB010108220.1, on the reverse strand, counting down.
ACCAAAGTATTGTTGATCTAGAAGGAGAGAACTAGTATTTCATTAACATAGACTGCAATGACCAGAGTCAGTGGAGAATCAAGTATTAGCCCTAGAACTGCCAAAGACTGATCTGTTCTTGTCCACTCTACCTTGCTGTAGAATCCCTTTCCAAGTGACACACAGTGTGCCAACATGGCACTTTTATTATACCATCATAGCCCCTTTGTGATGCCAATTTTTTTTCAACCCATGACAAACCCAGTTTGCTCTATGCAGAATGAGACATTTTCATGTTATGATAAATAAACTTATGTTTTTTTTCAACCCATGACTAACCCAGTTCGCTCTATGCAGGATGAGACACTTTCATTTCATGATAAATAAACTTACTTTGTGTTTTAATGCAAAAAATGTATCTTTTTTTGTTGATTGTTAAGAGCTTTTCTTACTTTTATAGTGCTTCTAATATTTAGTAAGCTCTCTGTTTGGGTGTCACTGCTAACGTAGTCAAAGAGAGTTTTTGTCTATTATAATTAACTCTGACACAGAAAATCTATATTGTTCTTGGTATATTTTATCCCTCAGAGTGTGACCATGTGATTCATTTATTGCCAGCTCTGCATACAATTCCAGTGAAAACACTTAAGTTTACACCATACACCTTATGTAATTACATTCTCAGTTGATCCAGAATTGATTTTTGTTCAAGAAGAGTGCCAGCTTCTTGGTTTCTAATTTATGACATATGGTATACATCAGTTATCATGAGTGGGTTAGGGCTTGGACTGCTATTTCTTTAAGGTGTATTTAATGACATATTAGAAACCTTGACAGTGTGAGAAGTCTCTATTGACATTTTTGTGATTTGGTACATTTTTTACCAGCTTCTCTAAAGTTATTCAACTGATGCAGAAACAACATATCAAGATGCACAATGTTAAATATAAGCTAACAATTCCTTTTTGAACAATGAAATCAAAAAGAAAGCAACCAAATATTGGACAGTGATTGAAGCTCTACATAGCTGCAATACACTCTATACATGTGTATTGATATTCTTTCTCTCGTTCCTAATATTTTTGCTGTTTTATTATTTTTTACAATTTATTTTAACAGAAAGAATATTGCAAAGTTGCGTAATGTACCATTTTATTATTCTTTTTTATCATTTCTCCTGTCTCCTTGGATTCATTAATTATTGCTGCTCTGAGTCCTTGACAGTAATGAAAGTGCAGTTACAATCATTAACTATATAAGATTAATTTCCTATGCAGTCTGTTCTTTCTTATCTTGCTGAACATGAAAACATCTTAATGCAAATAACACTTTGTACTGATGATGGATATTTCCTGTCACCAACATGGTTTTTGGACTGTAATTTCCAGGCCCAACCTGTCGTGGAGACCAGTTTCAATGCAACAGTGGAGAATGCATCGACAGTAGGAGTAAATGTGATGGTAGAGCTGATTGCCGTGATAGGTCAGATGAAGTGGACTGTCGTAAGTATTTTTTGTATATAAATATATATTTATGTGACATGTCATTTTGTTTTATTTCCTGATAGTGCTCTGCTGTGTTTTATAACAATAACTGTCATCATCATGATGCATGCCAATTACTACAACTAGAATATCTTCAGGTATGTGCTGATGGAAACAGTCAATTTTATATTCATCTCTACTTTGTTCATAAATCAGTTGTGTTGATACTTGTGTGTTTTTTTGTTTTTTTTTTAAATATTATACTTAAATTGTGAATGAGATGGAAGAACTCTTTTTTCATATGCTGCTCATGCATGTGAGATTTTAAATCCATCATATTTCACACTCAGAATAAAGTCTTGTTTGAAATGCTCAATGCTGGATCTTTTCTAATGTTATCTGACAAAAGATTAAAATTTTACTTTCATGCTACAAAATTCTTTTATTCCATGTCATTTAAATTCTGGAAAAATTGATTTTCCTGCATCTTTTGAGAAGAACTTTTACTGGGATGTTGCTTTACTTTGGAAATCAGTAATAGAGAGAGGTGGTCATTGTTAGTCAGCTTAATAAGATGAAGCAAAATGAAAGGTTTTGATTGCAAAACACTGTAAGCACCTTTTTCAAAATGTCAAAGATAAGTGAATGAGATTATAGGTTTGTGAGAACTATATGACTTAACTGAAACTAAACTTTGCAAAATGAGATATGGCCAGCTATAACAAATTATTGATGTTTTTAATTGTGAAAAAAAACCCCATGTTTTATCAAAAGAAGAAATTAAGAATTATTTAATTTTTTCAGTCAAAATCTTCAAATAATTTCAGCCAAAACTGTTTTTCAGTGTTTTGTCAGTTAACAGTTTTATCCTCAGCTGTGTAAACGTTTAATTTTGCCAGTTGCTATATCCTTTGCTCTTGTGTCCAGAGCTCTATCATTACTCCTGCTTTACTTTCAACTACTTTCACTAGAACTGTTTTCTTTTTATTTGTGCATGCTATGTGATGTACTAAAGATACAAATATACAATTGATTATGCACCTGAGAGAACATTTTCCAAGTTCTTTTTTTTTTCCCTGACAGGACAACTATAGCAAATTTTTAATTTAATTTTTTTTGATAGGTTAAAAAAAAAAAAATTCACAGAAGATTTGAGACAAATTTAAAATAGGACAAAGTTTAAAAATGCTACAACAGTACAAAAGATTTCATTTTTTATTTTATTTGACAGTATTATTGTTATCTTATATTAAATCTATTCTAAGTTACCCATTGGTGACATTTTGTGTCTCATTTTTATGATTTCATCTATTTTTAATTTACTTAATCAGTTGAGAATTACATGTTCAAGATGTAATATTCAAGGAGATAAATTTTGACCATCTCTTTAAAAGACATATTGTTGTGCTTAAATAATATTGTGTTCTTCAGAATCTTATAATCTTTAAGTTCTCATACTGTAAAGAAAGCTTGTATGACATGATGAGCCATATAAATGCCTTCATACCATTTATCACTTTCTTGCAATGTTTTTGCATGTCTGGATCCATCGTAACAAATGACATAATTGTTACTTTTCATTTTTTGTACTTTTTGGTGGAATGATGATAAATTTCATGTTTTAGTAGAAGTTGGTATAATTTCAGGAACTCTGTAGAAGCTACATGCAATCTAGTGAGGGAACACAACATTTAACTTTCCACTTGCATTATCATAATGTCTTTTGCTTTGGGCTTTGTTGCCCCTGCCCACATTTTCAGCTTCTCCACCCCCTGCTCAGTGCTTGCCTGGCCAGTTTCAATGTGGGTCTGGCCAGTGCATTGATGCAGGCTTCGTTTGCGATCGCCAAGTAGATTGTACCGATAGGTCAGATGAAGCAAATTGTCGTAAGTGGATTCTCAGGATTACCAATTGCTCCTGATAATATCTCGTGCAGCATTTCTAACTTCTCTTCTGCCTTGGGAAATTCATCCAGTGCCGCTTTAGATCACATCTCAAGTGGATTCTTCAGTTTTGCACAGCTTTTGTTGGCTTTCACTTGTTTCAGAAATTTGCCTTTTCATATTTTCATGTAATGAACTTAAAAGAATAGTAAAAAAAAAACAAAAAAAACCCCAACAAAATCACTCCAATAGTGTTCATTTACCTGCTTTGCATTTTAGTGATCTATCCCTTTATAGAATGTCGGACACAAAGAACAGAATTTTTAATGGGCCATTCTGCATTAGAATACTGCATGGAAAGTTTTCATTCCATTTATCCTTCATATCATTTTTCAATTTTTCACTTCAAATGTTGGATGATATTCATTGGAATATCTTCATTTCTTTCAGTTGAAAGTGGTAAAGACTAGAAATACTGTAATATTTTGAAAACAGTGATAGAGTAACCGTCAAATGGAGATTAGTTATTTATTTGCACAGAACAATACCTACAATAACTCTTGGTTCCATAAAGAAAAAACAAAAAAAACAATGTTTGTGCCTTAAAATTGCCCGTTTAGTTATACTACTGGGTCTGTTCTTATTAATATTTTTTTTCATACTTATCCAAAGTTTATTTATCATA
>JBCEWB010108220.1:3365-17131 GCA_039654565.1 Peronia peronii | reverse complement strand
TTGCCCGTTTAGTTATACTACTGGGTCTGTTCTTATTAATATTTTTTTTCATACTTATCCAAAGTTTATTTATCATAATAGGATAAAAATATAAGAATTGCTTTTACTTTTATTATGCCATGTCAAGTTATACTGAGATCAAATGTATTATCAGTAACAGTTGGTCACAAAATGGAGATACTCATAATAGCAGAATCACATTTCATCTTCTTTTCTTTTTTTATTTTGTTATAATTTTTCACATTATTAGATCTCCAAGTTTAAGAGATCATTATGCCTCTCACTTTATAAATTTTTATATATTAACAAAGAACATTAATACAGTAGCACTTATTCATGTATGGTACAGGCTCTAGATACTTTTCAAATGTATTATTAGCTTGACAAACTTATAGGAGATACTAACTTAAGTTCTGTGTATCAATTGAACAATTACATGTATGTGAAATATACAACTGATGCTTCTTTCAGTTCGTGATTATTTATATACAGTGGAATTATTCTTTTACGGAGAAGAGCAGTCATAAAATCAATTTCAAAGTTGTTTTTAGTCATCACTTAATTTAATGAAGTTTTTTTTTTCCTCTCATCTGGTCAGGAAATGTCTTTAGAAATCCCCGTTAGTGCAGCATTGGTACCCCTGCTAAAGTGAATTTCGTACTCATTTTCTTCTATTTATGCCTTTGCGACTAGATTCCGATCGGTAGAACAGTGGTGTTGAAATGCATTCAGCTTCCCTGTTCTTAAGGTCAAAAAATTGCCTTTCATGCATTTCCCTCATGCTTTATTCTTGCCATTTTTGTGTAAGAGAAGATGGAATTGGTGATTTCATCTCATAATTTATATTGTTTATCACATTTTAAGTGAATACACTTAATCTTATCATTATATGTGATTCTTCTTTATTATTAAGTCAGGAATAAAGAAAGACTTGTTGTCATGTGAGAAATTAAGGAGGTTCATGGTAGATCTGTGTAATTGAGTGACTTTTTTTTCACATTTGTCTCTAAGAACATGTTAAAGCACATTCAATTCTGAACATGACTTTTTTTTCCCCCATTTATGTCAAGAGTTCAAATTATTTAGATTCATCCAGTATGAAATTGAAATTATTTTTATTTGTCCCAAAAATTTTTCATCGAGAACAAATTCATCATCATTAATTATGTTAGGTATCTGACATGATCATCATTCTGGAAAGAAAAGAGAAACATCCAAAAAATGTAATTAATTTTATTGGTCACTTATTATATAATCCAAAAATCACACCTAAGCGTTAGACAGCTTCAACTTAAATTTTTTAAACTGAACAAATAGAAGTTCATATATGGCAACCAGTGCTTTTGTGATATTCATTTATATACATATATGTAACATGAAGAATTGCTTGTTCTTGTAAAAGATGTCAATTTTCTTGCTCTTCCCAGTTTTTACCCGGTATGTATTTTATCCTGTCTAAAATCATGAGAGTTGTGGTAAATATTTGAGATATGTAAAAGTCACCAATGTGTTACATATTTTTGCTTGACTGTCTATTGTACATGCATTTCCATGCTTATATATATACCACAAAGAATATTTCTTTATGAGTGATATGGACACATTCCCATGCTTGGAGTGTATATTGTGTGTGAGAAAAGCATTCAAGATTGATTCATTTTCAAGCATGGTCCCTTCAACGAATGTTTCACATAGAACTACAAGCCACCCACAATTGTGTCTTTAGATGTTTTGAATCCTATATGGCCAGTCATATTTTTGAAGTTACTCTATTGTTGAATCTGAATGGGAAATATAAACCACCAAAATAGGATAGATCTAAGATTCTGACAAATCTATGCATCAGTCTGGCCCTTAAGTTGTAGATATAGACTGGGAGAAATATTTATGGTATTTTCTGAAAATTTTGTAATTTGGAAAATAAAATATTAAAGATAGACTTTCAGATGTATAAAATTACATCAACAATAATTGTTGAATCTGAATGGGAAATATAAACCACCAAAATAGGATAGATCTAAGATTCTGACAAATCTATGCATCAGTCTGGCCCTTAAGTTGTAGATATAGACTGGGAGAAATATTTATGGTATTTTCTGAAAATTCTGTAATTTGGAAAATAAAATATTAAAGATAGACTTTCAGATGTATAAAATTACATCAACAATAATTGACAATTTTCATTTACATGAATTTTCTTATTGTATTTCATATGCATCTTCATCTCATTCTGTTTAATGTTCAAAGCTTTATTGAATATATACAGTTCTATTGCTCAATGACTTTCTTTGGAATAGTTGAGCCAAAATTGTTGATTCTCATGGGGTGATTTTTGACATCAGGAAGCCGTCGGCGCTGCCCAGATGACAAGTTTCAGTGTGACTCAGGCCATTGTTTAGACATGACAAGAAGATGCGATGGCTACAGGGATTGTCCCGATGATTCTGATGAAAGGGACTGTCGTAAGTTGCACTCTGGCTTAGGCCATGGTGCTCAAGTTTGACATCGTCCATGTACTCCTAATACCATGCAAGGTTTAACCTTTGAAGCCTCATAGCATATATATTTTTAAAATGTACAACAATTTAATTTGCACTTTTCCTTTCACCACTAGTGTGAACTTTTCCCCTAGCACCAGTATGTGTGTTAACCCTGCGATCCCCAACCTCATTCATTGTTCTGTCATATCATAGTCATTGTTGTGCAGTAATAACACATCAAATCTTACCACACTGTGACAAACTGAAGCTCGAATATTTTGGTTAAAATGGATCTCTTTAGCATATTGGACATTTGTGATTTTCTCTAAATCTTCAGACTCAATGGTCATCAAATCAGTTCTTACAAATGTATCCTCCCTCCTCCTGCCACTTGCACACAAAATGGAAGTGTGCAATCTGTGTGATATATTTATAAATAGGCCCAGGCAAGTAACTACTATTTTAAAGAATAAAAAGAACAAGGATGGTTTCATTTTCCATTATGAGAAAAGTCATTAAATACAATTTTAAAGGATAGATTGTATCCCTGAAAATATTAATGATAAATGACAAACAACAAAACTATAAACACAGCCCATGTAAGAAAGACTGAAGCAAAAAAAAAGGCAGGGATTTAGAATTAAAGTTTACCGGTGTTGTCCATTTAAGACATCTTCATTTGCATTATAAAAATAAAGTGATTTATTACTGCTTATCAGTGTCATCATACTGTGGGCACTAATGGAACTCGGAAAGAATAATATATATAAACTATTGGGAAGTGAAATCTGAGCCAGTAAATAACGTCCCCTGTAGCTAGACTGTTAACATCAAACCTGTTGAAGCCATTGTCAGCACATTAGTGTTTAGACAAAATGGAGCACCGAAGTAAGTTTTCATAAAGATCCAAGAAAGACTTATTCAGAGGCTATTATAATCATCTAAGTGGCCTTTAAATACACCTGTTTTATTTTGTCCATAATCTACTCATGAGTTTTCATAAAGTGGTCCTTAGTTTCTGATGGGATAAAATACAAAATGTATGCATGGACTTGGAATAACTTCTAAAGTGAGTCATTTAAACTTGCATGGTGGATCTTTAGATATACATCTGGAGATGTCCTGATTTAATGTCAGGATAAGGTATTGCTTAAACCATCACACATTTTAGCTTCATTGTAGCTCATCATCCCCATAAGACTACACTCAAACTGGAAAACATTAATGAGTGTGAATGTTATTTTAATGAATGATAGTTGTGCTTTCTAATTCACAGACTACTTATACTACTGGCTATGAATCATTAATATCTTTTACCAATCTTGTATTAAATGAATGGTTGATTTAGTAATGACCTTTCACATAAAAGAAATTGGCAGCATATGGCTGAATTTGATTGATTGACAGATCAGAACTTGACCTTATTCACATATCCAAGTTTGACCCTATAAAGCCTAATTGTCTAAGTGCCCCTGAAAATTGTTTTGAGAGAATTGCAATTTGATCTATGAAAGTCAAACTGTTTTAGGTGTCAAATGTACTAAAAAGTTAACTAATGCAATGTCGATAGTCCAGATCATGTTAATTTTCATGGAAAAGTGTCTTAAATCAATACAATTTCAATTTTCTGAAAACAGTGGCAATGGCGCTTCAAGCGGTCAAGCTTTCAAGGGTCCAATTGTGATCTGTTCTTTGTTGACTTAAGATTCTAAAAAGTATTATAGATAGAAGGGACACAGTTGTAAAGTCTTTTTACCTGACTGGCACCCTATATTAAGTATAAGTGCTCTGTCCCTGACTTGACTATTTTAACTATTGATCTAACATAGTTTGACCTAAACTCAACATGGGCAGTTACACTGAGATTAATGAGATGTCATAGAATGATCATCAGTACATAGGGCTGGAACATTCAGTATTAAATCTGAGGGTGACTTTTTCCAGGCTTACACTATTGTAGTGAGAAAACAAGGGAAATGGATATTCCCTTTCACATCTCCATTGAAATATTTTTTGTGGATTTCAGTATATCTTTTAACCTGTCAGAAAACTTTTCACAGTACACATTTAAAGTATTTACAGGAAGAATAAGGAAGACATTTTTTTGGACCCACTTAAACTTTGAGATTGAGAACAATAAGCCTACAATTATCTGGATCACATTTTGAAAGGATATTTCCTTCCTTTTCATCTGTGTATGAACGCCAAACACCTTGACCATTGGCCTAGATGACTATTTTGATTTCCAGAACAAGAGTATCATTCTAACCTGTGATCTAAACCTTTACAGTTCTATCCATATTATTCATTCTTTTCATCTCAATGGAAGATGTATCATCCTATCTCCCATTAGTTAACCATCATTGAAGTAACTGCTTCTCCTGTTTGTTATTATCATTTAAACTGTTATCATGAGTGATTATTCTTTTTGGCAATGTATGATATGGGCGTGAAAGAAGACAAAACAAAATTAATCAATTCATATTTTGTTTTTAGTGGTGAAAAATATTCCACACCAAATCAGTCTTCTTTATTCCATAATAAAAGGCTTCCTTCATAAATACTTTTTGATATATCCACTATTACATTCACAATATTTGAAAATGTCAAGCAATTTTGCTTATTAATGTTTTTGCCTGCCTAAATTTTGCTGTGAATTTTATTGCTTGTTTTGTTACCATTACATATTGATGTGTTTTAATACTTGATGCCATAACATCACATTTGTTTATGTACAGTTTTGGATCACCCTCTGTTTCACCCTTAACAGTTGCAAACAGTTTTGATGTCTGTTGTTTATTTTACAGATTGAAGTGCTTGAAATGTGTTCGGCTGAATAATATTTGAATGGTGAAACTTCATTTTTTTTGGAAGGGGGGAGGGGGACAAGTGAAATCCTCTTATTTTTACTACATCCCATAAACTACCCAGTTTGCCTTGATGTTGTATTGTTTCATTATGTAAGTCAATATGTATAAAAATCAAGCTCCCCCATCCTTTCTCTCTTTTTTTCATGTTAGAAATAAAAAATTCAGCCACACGAAGATATTTAATATAACAGTTTTGTTCCAGAAAATCTTTTTTTTTCGTTTAAATTTGTTTCACAAGTGTTATGCTCTAACAGAATGGTTACCTGATCTCTTAAGCTGCACCTGACTCACATTTCAACAGCTCTTAATATTTATTTCAATTTCTTATAGATACCAATATGACTTCGGTCAGTATTTTTTTTTTTATCATCCCAATGTCTGCAAAGTACCTAAAACAATTATATGTTAGCTTTCTCTCTCCAGTTATTTAAAATTTTATCATATCTTCATAACATTTAATGTAAATTTTCTTTTTGTTTCATAAGTTTCACAGTCTGTCAGCTTTTCTTATATAGGCTTTACATTCTCATATTAATTTATTCCTTTCTGGCACAAAAATTCTTGAATGGGTTATTGTGTGTATCCATGACCTTTTAAGTCTTATACTCTTATTTACAAACATTTTGCATTTTTTCTTTTTGAAAAAGTCATGTATTTCACTGTGCTGTCAAAAGCACGAGCTAAGTATTTATTTTAGGTTTCTGTACATAGCAAACCACAAATTTGTAATTACATCATTAGATTATCATCTTTAGTAGCATACATATAGAGTTGTCAAGACATTCAGTGATTCCCTTTTCTTAATTTTGTTCAGTGTCAGTAGATTTTGTTACATCTGTATTCACTCATACAAATAATTCAACTTCTTCCTACATCTGATTCACATCTCTTTCAGTCATCACTTTTCATTAAATATAAGTAATCTCTGCACCTCAATGCAATAATATTTGCCCCATTTCTAGACATTGCTGATTAAATTCCATAAGTTTCTGCAGATAAATTATTTGATAGGCAATGCCATGTAGACATTTCAGATGGTTTTCAGTACTTTTGATGCACTACTTGACAGCTGCTCTCTTTGTTAGATGCAGTGATTGATGATGGCTGAGATGATCTGTTTCTTTATTCTCCAGCCACCTGTTCACCTCTCGAGTTCACTTGTGAGAATGGTCAGTGTATTTCAAGTGAACTACGCTGTGACAGTCGCCCAGACTGCCAGGATAGAAGTGATGAAAGGCGTTGCCGTAAGTCATAGACCTTTCTTGTCGTCACTGTCACCTGTCACCTATCTTGTAGTCTTGTGGACCATTGGGGTGCCACAGGTAATCTGGCAACCCGCATCCTCCAATCCTGTGGGTTTTCTGCCCTACTTATTGTATTGCTCAACCTCAAGCCTGTCCATTCTGGGATGCTGTCCTCTCATCTCTTCCTCTGTCTGCCTCTCCCTCTTCCTCCTGCACTGTGCCCTGCAGTCATGACATGGCCATACCATTTGAGCTTGCACCTCTTGACCAAGGTCAAAAGGTCTATGTGGGGCCCAACAACTTGCCTGATTCTGTTCCATACTTCTTCGTTCATGATATGATCTTTGTAGGAGATGCCCAGGAGTCTTCAAAAGCATCTTATCGCAGTGGACTGTGTTCTCTTTTCTACCTTGTCTGTTGAGGTCCAAGATTCACATGCATACAAGAGTATTGATGTCACTAGGGTATACATCAGTCTGATCTTTGAGCTGAGTGCAATGTCCTGGTTGTTCCAGATGTACGTCAGCTTTTGTGCGCTGCTGTCGCCTGTACAGTCCTGGAAAGTACTTCAGGTTTGGACCCCTCATCTGTCGCAATTCCTACCAGGTATTTAAAGCTGTGGACAGTTTCTACCTTCTGGCCATCCATTCTTATGTCAGTTTGTTATGTTGTTTTTACTCAATGCTGATGCCATTGGTGTTGCTGGTCATCAGTTTGGTCTTCTCTGCCATAGGCTCTAGAGGTTTTATCAAGGTGGTCCACTAAGCTAGCTAGCCTCTCTTCTTCTCCTGCTAGGCCACCAACACTGTCGGTGAAAGGTAAGTTGGTGACTGCTCTACCTCTGACGTTGACTGTTCCTCTGTGGTCTTTATGTGCATCAGTCATGATTCATTCCAGGAAAGAATCCAGTGTTGTCACTGCTGTACAATAATGGCCCCGGTCATTGTCAGCACTTTGGACATATTGAGTACGACTTTGCTGCAGTATAAGTCATTTGATGAGTTATGCCCACAGCCATTATGATTTCTGTTGAAACAATACATAATTCTGTTGGTGCAATTCTCTCTTAATGATACTATTATTTTGATTGCTCTCATGCTCAGAAATGCTGTGAACATCAATTGCATTTTGGCCTTTGTTTGACATATGTCATTATTGTAGAACAGTGACAGTGCCCTAGTTAACCTAAATAGTACAGATAATTGACAGCTGCAAATTGTAGTAAAAATTTTAGAGTCATTTTGAATTTTGTCTGTTAGAATTGGTTGCAGCAGTGTTTCTTCAATGAAAACACAAAATTATAGTGGTGAAGTCGGCCTCATTTTCAGTTCCTGACAAAAATTACTTATTAAATTAAGACAAAAGAGACTACAGAAATAATGCACAAAAATCTCAGCAGTGGAGGAATTCAGGTAGCCTATATATAAATCTCCACACATAACAAAGACAGTTTTTGCACTTTCAAAATGTATTCATGACATAGGCGCAGCAACAGAATGAAAATATTTGTTTCTTTCTCTTAGTTTAGGGAATGGTTCTCCCACTAATGTGGTGAAACCCTTTTTCCAGCCAAAATTATAGTACAGTTGTCTCCACCTAAGAGCCTGGTCATCAAGAGACAAAAAAAGTGGGCTTTTAGGCAGACAGGCTCTTAGGTGGATTGTAAAGTTACACAGCCCATCTGAACACACTGTCCTCATTACTACAATTAATTGATCGTTATCATTAGTTAAAATTTATCCATGCGAATAAGAATAGTTTTATCCCCTGTGAGTGTGTTTTAAGTAGATCTAATAATTCCTGATCTTTCTTTGTGTATATTTTCATTAGTAATACCCAGCGTTTAAATGTCGAGTGAGTTTTCACATGACGAATATCATTGTTGAATGAAAACATGATATTGCTATGTTGCCCTTAGGATAATCGTATGAGTGACTCAAGTGTTTAAAATTAGCTAGACTGACTGAAGTAGGAAAACAACTGACCAGTCAGGAAGCTAAACTTACTCCTCCTTATACACAGAGACAATCATGGTGCGTGTCTGATATGTTGTCAAAAAAAAAATGCTTACAGGTCTACAATGTGGCCTGATTATGCAGTCATACATCAACCATCACTTCCACTCTTTTGTCTACAAGTTCCCTCCATCCCTGTCCCCATTTTACTGCACATCTGCTGTGGATCTACTCTCAAGTGACCATGAGTACTTATGTACCTTGGCACGACACCGGGCTCTTAGGCGGATTTTTTGTTTGGGACCAGATTCTTAGAGGGGTAAATTCTGTTTTGCAGCAGAGACAGGCTCATAGGCAGTGGGGTCTTAGTCAGAGACCACTGTATATAGTGTATTTCCATAAGTAAAGAGATATCTGTGAAACAGTTAAGATTAACTTCCTTGTGTAACTCAGAACTCAGGTGTAACTGTTTTAAGCATTAACATTCCTGATTCATCCCCACTTTTTGATGATATTAGAGGAACTTGTATTTTGTGTTTTTGTTTTTGTGTTTTTACTCTTTGTCTGACTTACCAAACTATACGCCCCCCCCCCCCCCCTTTTTTTTTTTCCCCAACGTATATTAGCATGTGCTACTAATGAGTTTACCTGTGTCAGTGACGGCCGATGTCTGCCATCTGACTACCAGTGTGATGGCAACCCAGACTGTCGAGATGGCAGTGATGAAGAAAACTGTGGTAAGTTTAAAGAAAGGATCTAAAGATAGATGAAATAGTAATTTAGGGTGAGGATGGGAGTGGGGGCAAAGATGGAGGGGGGAAGGGGTGGAGATGAAAGTGGAGGGTAGGTGATTTAAAACTGAAAAAGGACTATCTTGCTTCTTTTGACTACCAAAGCTATAAATTGTTTTGATTCCTTTGACTACCACAGCCATAACTTGATTCTTTTTGCCATAGCGGCCACAACTTGTCGGGATTCTTATTACCACTGCAGTTGAAACTTGCTTGTTTCCTGAGACCATCATAGTAATAACTTGTTTTGCTTTTTTTTTGACTACAACATACATACCAACAGATATGCAATATGCACTTATGTACATATGCACTCATATGCATATATTATATGTTCATCTCTACATAATTATATGTATTTATATGTATTTTACTCACAGAGCCTCTTCGATGTGAAGCTGGACAATTCCGCTGTAATGATGGATCTTGCATAAATGAAGATTACCGCTGTGATAGATATTTTGACTGCCAAGATAAATCTGATGAAGACAATTGTGGTTAGTTTTTGATGGCTGGAAATTGTGTATAGAATTTATGTAGTAACAAAATAGTTGAAGGTTTTTAAAATCATTTCCTACAATGAACAGCAATATAAGGCCTGGAGGTGAACTCATTTTAGAGACAATGTCTTTTGAGCAGTTCCTATTCATATGAGATTGTTAAGCAGAATTCTCTGTCAGATAATAAAAGCACAAGAACTATTATCATCATGTAAGTAGTCATCTTTCTTTCTCAACTGAAATTGAAGAAATATGTAATTCACATTAAACTGGCTTTTAGTTACAAAATACATTTAGCTTGGAAATAATTCCTTCTACCAAAGTTTGAAATAAAATCAGACCATTTTTTAATTATGTTTTAAATTTTCATAAGTTCGATCATGGCAGAACATTTGGAGAGAATGATGAGAAGGAAACACAAGATTAAGAGATGGCAAATAATAATTCTGTGCTGCACCCTGGCATGATTTAAAGGTCATACTGAGGCTTCCCTTTAGTGAGAAAGACTAGAACACAAAACACCATGCATGATTCCCTCAGGGCTGCCCTCTAGAGACAGATAAATAAGACTTAGAACTGGATTATCATTTAGAGGCAGGATTGATTTTCTTTCTTTCTTTTTTTCCAATGATAGCACGAGACTGTAATGAGAATGAATTCCGCTGTGGTGACCAGACATGTATTCCAATCTCACTCCGCTGTGATAGAAAATTCGACTGCAGTGACAGGAGTGATGAGGAGAACTGCGGTAAATATGAGGCAGTTGAATATTAAACTTCATGATGATGATCATCGTCATCATTCCCATGACAAAAGTCATTGGGAGTGCCATGCAAGAGACAGTAGTCAAAGATCTCCATTGCTCTTGATCTTCTGCTGTTTGTAGTAATATGAAGAAGGTCTAACCAGTCCATTCTAGTCTGACCTTGCATGATCTACCTCTTCTGTATCTGCCTTTTTGTTAGCTCACTTTTATTTATGAAGAAAAATATAGTGTTGGTTTGAAAGCAAGCAAACACATGGTGGATAGAAAATCTGAATGGTGTAACTGGTTTTCTTAGGAGAGTGAGAAAGGACCATTTGATAACTATTAGTCTGGCTTTTGTCAGTTTACTGCCCCAAAGTGATATGCATCATATCCTCGTATTCTTTGTTTTATATTGGACAGTTTGCCTTATTGTAAAAATGTTGTGTTGTTGGGGAGGATGTGTTGAACACAACACACCATGCATGATTCCCTCAGGGCTGCCCTCTAGAGATAGATAAATAAGACTTAGAACTGGATTATCATTTAGAGGCAGGATTGATTTTCTTTCTTTCTTTTTTCCAATGATAGCACGAGACTGTACTGAGAATGAATTCCGCTGTGGTGACCAGACATGTATTCCAATCTCACTCCGCTGTGATAGAAAATTCGACTGCAGTGACAGGAGTGATGAGGAGAACTGCGGTAAATATGAGGCAGTTGAATATTAAACTTCATGATGATGATCATCGTCATCATTCCCATGACAAAAGTCATTGGGAGTGCCATGCAAGAGACAGTAGTCAAAGATCTCCATTGCTCTTGATCTTCTGCTGTTTGTAGTAATATGAAGAAGGTCTAACCAGTCCATTCTAGTCTGACCTTGCATGATCTACCTCTTCTGTATCTGCCTTTTTGTTAGCTCACTTTTATTTATGAAGAAAAATATAGTGTTGGTTTGAAAGCAAGCAAACACATGGTGGATAGAAAATCTGAATGGTGTAACTGGTTTTCTTAGGAGAGTGAGAAAGGACCATTTGATAACTATTAGTCTGGCTTTTGTCAGTTTACTGCCCCAAAGTGATATGCATCATATCCTTGTATTCTTTGTTTTATATTGGACAGTTTGCCTTATTGTAAAAATGTTGTGTTGTTGGGGAGGATGTGTTGATCATATCATCATCATTATCTGTAGCCGTCACCTGTTCTCATGCCATTTCATTATTTAGACATTCTGATGATTATGTAATAGCACCAAATACATTCCCTGATATAACACAGTTGTAGAAAAATTTAAGGAAAAATGCAGGTAGTAATAAAAACAGTCATGCATATTTCCCGTCAGGAATCGAAAAGTAATGAAACATAAAAATCACTTCTAGCAGATACTAGAAACATCAAGAAGATATTTTTTCTATGCCATTTTGACATGATTGTCAAAGTAATAATGAGTGTAGCATTTGCTGAAGTAAGTAGATCTTTATCTTTCCTGATGTAAATTCTACAGATCGCGAATGCACAGCACAAGAATTCAGGTGTGACAGTGGCCAATGTATCAGTCTCAGTGCTCGTTGTAACAGACGATATGACTGTGATGATTACTCTGACGAACAGAACTGCCGTAAGTTCATTCATCAACATTTATACTGAAAATAAGAGTTGGGAAGATGAACCACAGGTTTTATGGGATACATATAAACTAGAGTTTTTTGTTACAACCACTATGTTTTGGCATAGATAAAACAAGACGTTGGACATATTTGTATTAGTTGTGAAGTTCTTTTTCTATGACATTGGAAAATAGGTTGCACAAGGTTTGCTTTGTAATTATAGCAAAGTGTGCACTCTAAAAAGAAATTTAAAAAAAAAAAAATGACTTAGTACCATATGAGACTTGACACGATGAAATCAGGTGCTGGTCAGTTTTGGGGCCTACAAAATTATTGGTATCATGGTAAAGCTTATTTATTTCCCTTCTTGTTGGTGAAAAAATCTGTTCTTCCTTGAATACAATGGATTTTAGCAACTCTAACTCTGAAATACATCATTAAATGGACTTGGAAGGGTTTTGTAGAAAAAAAAAAAAAATTGCATTAAAAATTCATATGTGCTCCTGGTTTCTCTGCTTGTCTCAGTTTGACAACTGCCTGATTTCATCTCATGTACATTTCCACTCCTCATTTGGTATGATAAGACTGAACAGGTATGTGTGACATAATGATCACTACCCAGACTATCAACATCTTAAAAGAAAATGGATATATGGAGGAGAAGATTCATTAAAATTTTGATGTTTTTCTCTTTGGCTGTTGTTACTAAGAGAATCTCAGCAATCTATTTTGTGATAGTATTGGTCAGTAGTAATTGTCTTTCACTAGCTCCATTACTTTCCTTTGGTGCATTTAGGGGGCTTATTTAGCAGCCACAGAACAGATGGAAGAAAAATCTACTATCTTCCTACTACTTGAAATTTGATCACAGAAAAAAATTGAGAAAATTATCATCATCAGAAAAAAAAAATGTCCTTACACTGTGTGATTTTCAAATACTTGTTTATGATGTATGTTTTATGTGAAAAGGGTAAAATTGATAATCTTCATCTTTACTAGTTTCTTCATCAACCCTTGTTCTTGCAGAGAGAAGTAATTAGACTGGCGTATCCTATAGTTAAAAATACCCATCAGGATTGAATTCCACTTATGACAGACTATTGATAAACTGGAAATAGGCAGCTCTTGTCCTATCTCATGATAATTTATTTCTAATATTTTCCTCATTTTCTTGTGAAGTTGTCGTCACTGTCACCCCACAAAATGTGATTGTCAGGGCTGGCACCAGTGGGTCCTTTGAATGTCAGGTGTCAGGCGGCAGTGCCATAAGGATTGAATGGTCAAGACCTGATGGAGTGGTGAGTTATTTCAACAACCTGAATAGGATAAGCCTGTGCTTATTCAGTCCTCCAAATGTAAATTTAACAAACAAAAAAACGAAAAACAAAAACATGAGACACATTGGTTTGAAATTAAAAGTGAAGATTTTTTTTACAAGACTGATGTCTGAAATTTTTATTTTGAGATTAAGAGCAATCAGTTACTCAATAAAAAGATTTCAGTGTGATCATGGAACAGAAATACACATTACTGTAACATGGAAAGCCAAACCTTTCCATGATACAATTAAA
>JBCEWB010108209.1:0-11900 GCA_039654565.1 Peronia peronii | reverse complement strand
ACTTGAGTATGCCAAACCGAGTCTAAGGATTAAAATCATCTCCCCCCTCCCCCTCAGGGGTTTCCAAAACGACTCCCAGGACCCCCCCCCCCCCCCCCAATTCCTTAAAGTCTAACATGTCATTCTTTTACCTGAATTGTCATAGAAATTCTGACACTCCAGCAGTTTATTGAAACACTTTTAAATCTGGAAGTGTCAGCAGCAGATGCTCCATTCCAATGTCAGGGGTTCTATCTTGACACTTATTCAAATTTAAGGAGTGACAGTTGAGGTTTGAAAATAGTAAAGGATAACTACTTTGGTGCTACATGGTTTGCTGGTTGAAAAAGACGTCAAACACAAAGTACGATAGGGATTTTCTTATCATGACGCTCTCCCCAGTTCATTATTTTGTTCAGTTCTGCGTTAAATGTACCCCTGATGGATTACCCCTTCATACAGCTAATGAGATGAAAATATAGAATACTAACTTTGCAAGTATGGGGGAATTTAACTGGATCCCAGCTGTTAAACTCTAATTATAGATCACAGTTTTAACATAGCTGTACCAGTCTGACCCTCTCTATTTTACTAGGCAGGACGGCGAGAGGTTATGATTCACACTGCATGACGCACTAAGCATTTTAGCGTGAGCCGTGGCTCGTTTGGCAGTTACACAGGACTGTTAAAAATGATACAGCTCCGTGAAAACGACGTTATTTAAGCATTATATACAGGTTATATTTCAAAGATTTTTTAACTCCATTCAGACAAACTGAAATGAGTAATAGTACAACATTTCTCGGACAATTCAGTCGCTTTGTTGAGCGGACTAAAACCGTTTCGAGCAATGCTGGACATATGTTCCCTGTCATCCATAGAAAGTAATCGGTAACATAAATAAATAAATAAATAAATAAAAAAGTATTACAGGGCTGAATATACGAGGATAAATTAGAGCCATCTGCTGTTTTTTTTAAAACCGTATTATACCACAAGCCATATACAGTACCCGTCAGGTGAAAATTGATTTTGTCCCGTGTTTATGTTGGGAATGTGTTGCACAGCGTAAGGCGTAATATAATCTTCATGCTGAGAGAATCGTGGCATAGTTGAATCCTGATGTGTATGGTTATAGTCCTGCTGTTATCGGTTTTCTTTACAACAGTAGCTATCCCATACAATTGTAACACAATCTTCCAGTCGTTAGGCCCGCATTGTTACGATCAGCATAATAATTGCACACAATGGAGTACTATTATTTAAAGCAGGCAGTATTGCTTTCAAGTGTTCATTATCATCGTTTCATAACAAAGCATCATTATATGATTCATACTATCTCTAGATTTGTCTTGCATCATTCAGTGCCTGAATTTTGAAGGCGTATCTTTTGCCTACGGAAAGAACATCGTGATGAACATTGAGCGATTGGATACCAAGGATATACGGTACCTAACTGGAGAGATATTCCTTGATGCACACAGGTAAGTTTGAATCGGAAAACAAACCAAAACACAACAAAACAAAAGCCATCATCACAGCGACAGCAACATCCCTTCCCTCAAGCAAACGGCACAAAAATTAACAACAACAACAACAACAAACAAACAAACAACAGATAAACAAACAAACAACAACAACAACAAAGAGCAAAAACAAAATAAACGCTCAATAAAATAGAAATTATAGTTTATAGCCAGCGCCAAAGGATTGTTTATGAAACGTTGAAACAGCCTTTGAATACCGCCAAGATACCTGTAGGAGATTTAAATGCGTAAAAAGAACGTAATGTAAAGCTTATGAATTAGAGTCCTATAGCTGAGACAACCACCGCGACAGGAGGCTAAACTAAAAAGCTTAACAAAACCGTAACCGTCGAGTCCTATGTGTCCTTTATGACAAGTACAGCCAGCTAGTCTGATGGCTTAATAATGTACTCTTGATCCCCCTGAATCTGTAACGTAGAGACCTATCAGCTTGCAGTCTATGTAATATATTAAACACAGCATTAGCAGAACCTGGCTTCTTTGCCAGACGAGCTACCGATGTGTTTGGTGTCATTATCATTACTCAAAATGACATTTCTCGGCTTAGGGTGTGAAAAAGTGGACAATGAGAAAGAATTAACATAAATATGGTAAGACCAGATACTATTTCTGTAGTATTTTTTTCTTTATCATTCTGTCACGGTTCCGTGTCGAATATAATCCACCTAGTATCTCATTATTCACTGGCTATGATTTTAATGCTGTTGAAAACTAGGATATCATAAAATCGACGGCAGGGCTATAATACTTTACAGCTAAGACACTGAAGATCGGCCATGGATATAATACGATGTTATTGAAGGGAAATGCTATGACTACGCTCAGAATAATATAATAGTTATGCCTTATAGTGCTCTTACTATTATAGTTATAAGTGCAGAATTACTGTTATGGTATTTTTATGGTTTCTCTCTTTTCAGGTCTATAGATCGATATAACTTTTATAAAGCATTTTTATAACACATAAAAAACAAAACAAAAGAATGATAAACTTCACTGCCAAACTCATATCTGTGGCGAGGCACCACATGAAAATAATGATTCTCGGCCAGCAAGAATACTACCTGACGTGGTTCAAAGTTTAAATCGCTTTGATGTATCATGTAATCAAAATAAATTCAAGTGACTAAGCGCACTTCTATAAATCTAGATCATTTTTCAACAAATGGGCTTTTGAATCATTGTTTTTGTTGCACAGCGCTATTTTTACTGCTGGTACTAGTATTAAAGAACATAATGAAACGTGTGTCTAAATTAATGATTGCATCTTCATTTTTGAAGTCGGTGAACAGTCCCTTTGAACAACCATTTCAAAGACATTCTGTTGCACGCATATATATAATATCTATTTCTCTAACACACTTGACTTCGTATTGCGTTTCTTAATAGAACTGCTCGGATTTCACAGAATAGAGAATAATAAAATAGTTCATTGCAATCACAATTGGTTGTTTTCAGAGGACAAAATACAAGGAAATGAACCAGAATAATGTAATAATAGCTTAATTAATTGCTATGACTGTTCACAATCAGTGGGATAAATATAAATGTGATTTTTAAATTTTCCTCAGGTTGTTGTTGACTATTTATATATTGATTGTTCATTAACATAGGAGAATTTCCAGTGTTTGCTCTAACAATAAGAAATTCAAATGACCAGCAATTTCATTACCGGGCAATTCCACAGGTAACTGACGCATCATTCAGAGGGGTTAAATTTAAGTCATCTAGTTATCTTAGAAGCGACAAGCGACATGTGTGTCATGACTTTGAACATCACTGCCTTCAAACACAATACTAAGATTTTCTTATCCATCAGTTAATTATTTGGTAACTGGCTGATAAGATTGGTAACTCATGCAACACGGAGAAAATGAAAAATGAGGACACACAAGTTGCACATTCAAATCTCTGTGAATAATGGAGGTTCTTTATTCTGATTCTTTTTCCACACACTCCAAACATGTCATAGAAAACAAATATAAGCATGAAATTTCAAAACTGTCTTCGTGGTATTTTACATAAAAATAATTAGAGGTAACTGACGCAACAAATGTTGGTAACTGGCGCAACACTCTTCAAATGGGATAATAATTGTGCAGAGAAAATTATGCTAAATCTTATTATTATGACTATTTTCCATTACAGTTGATGAGAGATTATTTTTCTGCAGTCGATGTTTCTGTCCATCTACCTTGACATTGATAATTTCCATTTTTCCTGGAAGCTATCAGAAAACCATGTCATTTTCATAGAATTGTTGTACAATCCTGTCATTTTTCGAAGCTTCCTTTCTTTTCTTCTGTTTCTCTTGAATTGGGGTACAAACACAAGATGTTCAACAGTTTCTGAACTGCGCAGCCTACTTTTGCTGGCTTTTTGGGAGAGCTCCTGTTGTTCTCTTCACTGTTTTTCAAAGTGCCTGCTTGCTTTCTAAATGCTGAAACATGAATCATAGGAGACTGTGGCTGACCACATGTCACAGGGGTTTTGCTTTTGACCTGAAATTCTTTATTCTGTCTTCACTTTTCTCATTGTTCCCCTCGCTTCTGTCTTCAGACTATTGGGACCATTTAAGCTGTCGATTCCTCTGATGCTTCGTGTTCTTATCTTTCATCTGTTGTCTTTTCTCATCGCGCATGCGAGCTCTATGGTCGTGTTTTTTTTCTTTTTTTCTCCAGCTGATTTAGGCCTCCTGAAAGGGCAAATGAAAATATATTAATGATATAACCATTAGGTAGCTTATATTATAGATATTTATTATTATATTATGAACAACCTAGAGATCTGAATATAGTCGTTCTTCAAAAATAGATATATCTCACAGAGTGATACAATTCCAACTTCAAAAACTAATGCCACAAATGCAGACTAATTACTGGTGTTAACGTTAGAATTTTCAGAAATTGACTATCATTATGTCATCTGAATTCTGAATTGTGACAAACACAATAAACAGCATACATGATAAATAAAATGCACAATAATTGAGCATTTTAAACAATATTAGTCAGATAAAACTCACCGTAGAGTAAGAAAAAATGTTTATTATTGATGCTGTTACCGTCAGTTACCAAATAAATATGTTGCGCCAGTTACCATGCAAAGTCTATGAAAGAGAAATTAAAATCAAATGTTTGGTATTGTGCCTTCATGAGTTATTCAACTGCTAAGAACTCAAGGTGTATCATCTTCCATGGGTATTTTTTAATGAAGCTAGAAAACTTTTGTCATTTTTTTTTGGTAACTGACGCAACAAAGTTGCCCCCATTAATATGAAGCGACTCACAAACCATAATTATAACTCTGTGGAATCAAATGTACACTATAACATAAAGAAGAATGTTCATTTGATGAAAAAAAATAGTTTAACTCACTTGATTGGGATTTTTTAACCAATTTTTCGCTATCATAACAGAGCCAGCACCATCTCCTTGGACACACAGCTTTCAAAATGACCGCCAGTCATGTGATATGCATTCAGCACAAAAATATGCACTAGTCATCAGTGAAAAGAAATAACACAATTTTTATCACATGTACACAAATCTAATTTTAACCCCCTCGGTTGTCGATTTTGTGGAATTGCCCTACCATGATTCTAGTTTTCCTTCTAGATGGAACGATAAGTGTTATGTAGATAGACCACGGTCTCCCCCGTCATCTCTCCACCCCCATCCTCCCTTCCTCCTCCGTTTTAGAATTTGTTGAAGATCTCGGTTAGTACATTACTACATGTATTTGATAACTGTTACGTGTTATGTCCCATAGCTTCTGCCCATGTCGTGCGGGCTTTCAGAGGTCATTAACCTTCTCCAGCCCTCTTTGCCTTCCACTGATCTTTGAGAAACAGTGAATTAATCTCATTACTGTTCATTCTCGAAAATTGTCTTCCCATTTCTCCTTTTATCTCCTCCTCTGTGACTGCCTCTGATTGTGCCTTGTAAGATGTTTTTTGCAAGACGTGACAGTCGGGAATATTCTTCAATAAACTACTTTGTCGATTTTTTGACACAGCTAGTTGGATGCTGTTCATCTATTGATTTTTAAAAAAAAAAATTTTTTTATTCCTTCTCTTGTCAGCTCACATAAGACATCGTGCAGAGGAATAAAAGGACTTGAAAGGGATAAAATGTTAAATTTAAATTTATTTGTTCAAGTGATCGTTAAACTAGTTAATGGTATGATGCTCTTCAGATGTATAATTTAATTTTTTTGGGAGGGAAAGAAGCGATAACGAAAACTGTATATTTTTTTTAAATTGCCCTTTTACGCATTTTTTTTTGTTCAGAAGTGTGACGTAACAAAGATATGTTTACATTATCAGTGTTGCACGAATGCACTGAAGGCACGCTTGAGTTGGTTTTAATTATCCTTGAAAACATACTCCATGGAGGAAAAGATGTCTAGATCTACCATTTCAATATCATCATATGGAACTGTGAAAAAAAATGTGTTGGTTTCAAATGCCCTTCTAAAACAATGCAGAGGAAACTCTAAGTACATAGTTTTGATGCCAAGTCTTCAGTGTTTCATTAGAAAAACTTTAGGCACCAGTAACTTACATGAAAACAGTAAAACAGCTCACACACACACACATACCCATGCATTCCACGCACGCACATTGAAGTCTTTAGTGAGATATAATAATTATACCCAGCCGGCACACGAGCAGTCCGCTCTCACATTTTAACATCTAAGACATCTCTATGACTGAAATTCACCCGATGATCTGCACGCCAGCACTGGGCTGCGCAGATTGTGAATCAGTAGAATTTCTTTGAAAGAATCAAAAGAGTCTCTTTAAGTTTATTAATTTTAGTTGTTTAAAAATAATAGTAATACTATAATAGTAATACTATTACTACTACTACAACTAATAATAACAACAACAACAATTAAAAAAAAAGATGAAAAACCCAAGAGAATAACGGGTATAGTAGCAAATTACACTCTTTTGATTAGTTTCTTTGCCTTCTGACTAGCTCCACCCGATCTTTCCTGTAAAAGTATCTTTTCGAAAAAACGGACACATTCACAATAAGGAAGATTTTCTGGTTATTTGTTCTTACTGTCTCCAAACTGTAAAAGTAGTAGAATTTTTTAAATTCACAATTTGTGACTGCTCTGTTCTTCTTGTGGACTCTTCAGATATTTAACCAACATTGATGGGTGATAACAACACTGAATAACGACAAAAGTCTGGCTATGAGTTTGGGACAGGCAATTATTGTGGCCATGAAACGTTTGGAATAAAATCTCAAAGAAGGTGACAATCCTCGACATTGTCTTTATCATAGATAAGCCAGCAGCTGAATCACTGAGAATTGGGAGGATCAGCTTGAAAAAAAAAATTAGGAAAGATGTTATGCCAATGGTCAAGAAGAGATCTTACTATCATGGGCAAAATTCACTTATTAAAACGTACGGGGTTAGCCAATTTATATGTATTATGCAAAACATTGGAATTCCCTTACATGTTTTTAACAAAAAAAACAGTTTGTTGTTCAGAATTATATGGGAAAAACATATACTAACGTTCCACTAACACCGGGTCTTACGAAAAAATAAATAGAGCGCCCACGTGTGACAAATATGACAAGGGTGGCCTTCGGATGATTAATATTTTAAACAAACAGACGTCTTTATTTCTAAGCTGAGCCAGAAGGCTTACCAAAAAAAGCCACTTCAATGTCTAGTCCCATAGACAGCATAATCGTGGTAAGGGATCGTGCAGCTCCTGAAGAAGATGTATCATCAAAGAATTGAGAGGCCTTAGTAGAAGATGCTTTTTGGAACAATATCCTCAGAATGAGTGACATATAATCACTCTTTCAGTACCGAAGCTGCGGTAAGCTCAGCTCTAATCAACAACAAAGACAATACAACGTTGTCTCTGAAAAGCTGCGTCGAATGTGGTAAACTGCGTGTATTATAAATGATATATACAACGGGGATGGAGGTTTACCTTTACAAGAGTTCACCCAAAAGTATGGGCACGACGCCATAACTCAGTTAAACTACAATGTCCATATCAGCGCAATTTGAGGACTCTAGGGGAACCAAAAGTGTAAAATTTAGAAGTTTTATAGGGACAAAGGGATTTTATGGTAACACTATATCTCCTTATATCACCCAATTATAAAAGAGAAAATTTAACATTGATTTATGAACTTGGGAGACATCGTTTAATTTCACGAAGGAAACAAAACTACACGTGCTTCACTGGAAAATAGTAAGTAACGTTTATCCAATTAAATATCCTACTGCATAAAAATGGGATGGCGGAATCTCAACTGTGTGGTAATTGTAAAGAAATTAATAATTGATTACTTGGAGCATTTCTTCGTAACCTGTAAACAAAACAAAGCCCTATTGGAAGAGATTGGAAACTATATAATAGTCTTCACAGGAATTCCATTAAACCTGAGTCAAGAGTCGATTTATTTGGCATAACTGAACATGACAGGTTGAACAAAAGGTCTTTGTTACAGATAAACCACGCCATATTGATTGGGAAATTGATCATCTCAAAATTTAAATATGGGAAAAGGGGCAGTACTGGAAACATATTAAATACAGAAACCTGTTATAGAAAATTCTGGAACAAGAGACATACTACACCAGACAATGCTCGAAGAAATGGTTTCTGGCATTGATGATGCGGAAAGTGTATGATAGGCAATGATCTTTTTGACGTAGATGTTCCACAGATTCGTCCATCAGAAATAATCAAACCGAGAAAAGTAAATAATGGAAATAATATTTTATCATCCATTTCCTTGATATAGTTGTTATAGATATTTTTCTGAAATAAAGATATCAGACAAAATCTACAACGGTTTCTTAAACTAAAACATTAACATTTTAAAAAAGAAAAAAAACCTGAATCTTTATTCTCAGTTCTTAACATCGTGGTTTTGAGATCACTGCAGCCCAACCATGGAGGGCATAGTACAGGGATTGTGTAGGTCAGTATTGTAATTGTAACTAGGACGGGTCTGAGCATGGTTTTGGGCAGTTTTTACATGCCTGGCACACACTAGAATGGAGATCCACAGAGATCTGCAGCTCTCAAACAGTTGAGATCCGTGAGGACACCAAGCCTCACGAGCAAAATAAAATTCTCCAAACTATTCCCCATTTGTGCACTGACTATTGCCTAGGAAATTAATAGAAAAGTCTACACCATACAAACGTAGCAGAATTTAGGCTGATAAGATGTAATTCTAACGAGGAAAATCCCACTAAGGGAATAGTATGGGGGATGAGCGCCCTCTTGAGTCTTGTCACAGGCCACGGGTATTAGACTAGACGATACCTATAGTAACAAGGACACAATGAAATAACATCTTGATCTGTATTTTTTCTGTGTGTGTATGTGTGTGGATGTGCGTGTGTGTGTATGTGTATGGGCATGTGCATGTGTGTGCTTTTTGGACTACATAACAATCAGATTAAATATTGACTCGGGAGCTCGGACTTTAAAAAAAAAAAAAAAAAAGGTAACAGATCGTCATTTGTGTCTCTGTACAAAGTAACATTTAGTTTACCCCCTATAACAGAATTGCAAGAGAGCATTTTGGATAGAAATACAGATTCATTCTTTATCAAAACTGGGACAAGACTAGGACTTTTTTTTTTCAGTGCCACCATGAGTGCGCTTTATTCACAATAGAATTTGTTTTCTTTACCCTTCTATGGAAACACATTCGATGGAACGAATAGTGACCAGCAACTATAGAACTATGAGACATAATATGTACTGGTTATTATTTCCACACAAAGATTTCTCAAAATCCATTTAGCAACATATCAATACAGTTCTAAGTTAACCTTGTCTGGGAATGTTAATTTTCTTTTTGTTTTTTTTTTCTTTCTTTTTTTTTTTTTAATCTGTGTGAAACTGGATATGAAAACACTGTTGAATCTTTATCTTCCTGATAATGAGGTCCATTTTCACTACAGTTTCGCTGCCAAGTTATTAGAAATTTTGGGCAGTAGTAGCTTGATCAAGCATTAAAAAATAAAAGCAAACATCACAAAACGTAGAGAAATAAACATTTCAAATCTCCTCACAGCTGTCAGTGAGATATACGTGCTTATTCCTTCTTCCAGTTGAAGATGTAAAGGACAGAGAACCAGTCTTAAGGTACTAAGAAAACATCATTCTGAGGATTTGGAAAAAAAAAAGGATGATCCTGGCCGTTGGACGTAACATTTTACTTTATGAAGGACATTGGCTCAAGCTGAAAATAGCTATATAAAAAAGTCGTCGGCAATTGTACCACATACGGATATATGTTCGTGTTTGATATCACTATCAGCAAAATTGCTGTCAGGGCGAATTTAACGTGCCATGCCTATTTAAGAATATTGAATTAGAAACCTGTCCATTCACATACGACACGTTTTCTTGGAGCAGCATGAATTTTCAAGAGCGTGAAAAACTACTTGAGTTCGATGAGTCACATTATCTGTTGTAGGCGTGACGTTTAATGTCCCATGATTAAGAATTTCCACACGACATTGGTTAAAAAAAGGTCAGTCCTGACTGTTACCTCAAAGTTGACACTGCATGTGAAAAGATATGAGTCAGGTCCTTGCTGTTTCAATGTTTCTATGGATAGTTAAACCTAGCACTCGTTAAGTTAAAGTGATACATATTTTTATCTTGGCTGAGACCGTGACAGGTGTGTTCCTTCGTGAAAAATTATACGGGCGATAACATCCACATGAACCTTAACGAGGAAGCACAAAAATCAGCAATATTATGGCGATAGACAAGGCATCTGACACGCTAGGCACGCTGCTGGTTAGGCAAAAAAAAAAGTACATTTCAAAAGATCAGTGACCCATATTAATACTGTGAGCCGGGTTAATATAAAATTTACTGGCAAGACTAGGCATAAATTAAAATATTATAAGGATAGGTGCAGTAAGAGCAACAGCAACAAAGGCCAAGTGACATCATTCAAACGTTTCTCAGCCAAAGGTTCGATTTATGGGCATTCACGTTGTAGGTATGTTAAAATTATTCTTACCCAGCGTATCAACTTTGGCAATAGGCAAATTCACAATCTGCAAGTGTATCCCTAGCCTTCAAGCCATGCTACAGTGAAATAGATCCGGGTC
The DNA here is from genome assembly GCA_039654565.1 of Peronia peronii. Lineage (NCBI taxonomy): Eukaryota > Metazoa > Mollusca > Gastropoda > Systellommatophora > Onchidiidae > Peronia > Peronia peronii. The sequence continues at coordinate 1,239 of JBCEWB010108209.1, read as the reverse complement.
TAAAATGTGCAAGATCCGACAAGTTAAGTGCTGCTCGACATTATATCAGTATTATGATTGCAAATCAAACTGAGAGTGTGTTTATTATTTATAGGATACACGCAAGTAGTGCTTATTTGTTATTTTAATCGGTATTTTTATGAACCAGCTATTGACTTTATTTTACCATTATTTTGAGGCAAAAAATGAAAAGACTGAAAAACATTCTGATGTGTCAAAACCATGCTTATCCATCAGATCTTGACAAGAGTTCATAGTTGGCAGATCATATTACGATGAAATGTAAATTGTCTCTGGCGAAAGTATCAGTAAGACCTTAAAACTTTTAATGCTATTCGGCATGATGACAATCTTTTGACTGTCGATAAATATCAAGAACATGATTATTATTTCCTGAAATGCTGTATGCTATCATCATAGATGACCGATAAACCGACTATTATTCTTTACGATCATAAGAAATAAAACGATTGAAAATATTCTGCCGGTAAGAGGTTGCATTACCAAATCTCAGTATGTCTGAGCTATGGCTGGAGAATCTGAACTAACAACAGGTGGACAATAGATTTTCGCTGATGTCAACTTACATGAACAAAGGTGATCGTCAAACCGAGGCAGAAACGTCCCTCCCTTCCTCCTTTGCGCCTCTCCCTGTTTCCTAAGCATTAGCTAATAAAGTTTAAAAATATCAGGAGGTCTATCTCAAAAAGTGAATCTTTATATTGTACTTTGTACAATCAAGTCATTCAAAATTTCTCTCTCTTTCTTTCTCTGTCTCTGTCTCTGTCTCTCTCTCTGGTATTGTAAGTCTCAGTTTCTCAGGGACCACAGAAATTATGTCATTGCAGCATTGATTACTTTGTTCATGGGATACTGACGGAATTGTTAAAGCGGCTATTTCTTTTCTTTAGGAATATTATGGCCGTCATTCTTTGATGGACTCCAATATACACGAGGAAAAAAATCGCGCCCGTCCCAAACCAAGCGTGACAATTGAAAAGATGAAAACTGGCCGTTTTCTTTCTTCTTCTTCCTCTTTTTTTTTTTTAAATGGAGACCGAGTTCTTATCAACTTGTCAGTCATACAGCGTGTTCGTGGCGGTGGGTGTGTAAAGGGATACAACAGCTTTAATACAATGTAATAACCAACACACTGATTTATACATTTATATATATATAATATTCAAAAAGTAAGTCCTGGGTCCAGAACTCCCCCCCCCCCACCCACCCCCAAATAAA